>JAGVVM010015218.1:0-11594 GCA_019149425.1 Psidium friedrichsthalianum | reverse complement strand
AAATAAGGGGAGAATCCAAAGTCCAGGCCAACCAAGTCGACACGGAAGAAGAAGAACAGCATCTTGAAGACTATATTCGGTCAGATGCCAGCCAGCGGAATGCGCCAATCAATGTCCTATAACGAGTACTATGCTGAGACAAGCGTAAAAATTTTCCTGCTCAAAAATTTTTTGTCCTTAGCCACTGAAAGAGCCACCAATTGAAAAAGGAAAATGAGTCATACCGCTTCAGCGTCAGCTGGTACTTCCTCGTTGTTGTTAATTGCAAATTAGAGGGAGAGTGTTCCTGAAGCGCTCCAACTGATGTCAGATGATGCGCGGTTACTCGCGCCTATAGATATGCGCTTGACCTTTTTTGATCTTTTTTTAATCTGACCATTGCTCTCGAGGCGAGTGATTATTTTTGCTTAGGAAGATAGCCTATGGTGCGCATCTGTATGTTTTATTAATGCATAAATCGTGCTATTTATTGAATATCGATAGATAGCGACTCTGCCTATGTCTCTATTTTTGTTCATTTTCCAATTCCCTGTAATAGTAACTCATCTGGTCTCCTGTACAATGTGGCCACATCATTGGTAGGCTGCCATTTTAAATCTGAGTATCGAAGTGGCTCAGCGGGAAGTGGATGAGTTGGGAGCGATTCGTTGAAACGCAAGATGCGTAGACGGCATGATTTGAGGCCGGCAGCCCGAAGCCGAAGTGTCCGGTGGCCGAGATCCATAGAAGAAACGGTGCGCTATTGTGGGCTTCTTTGTTGGGTGGTTTTTTTTTTTGGGCGGACCTCAGAGGGAGCTTAAGTCAAGGAGTGCCTTCAAAGCTGCTTCAATGCTACTCCAGCTTGTAAGATCCTACAAAGCATCCCCTTTCCTTGCCAGGCTTAAATAAACATCCTAGGTTGCCACGGTGCACTAAGGCTAAGAGCGAAGCCACCATTCGTCATGCGCTCCACATGTGTTAGTATGTCCGCTATAGATTGTTTGCTATAATGCTGAACCTTAGACCCTTTCATGTAAAAGTATATATATAAAATAAAATAAAAAAATCATAAAATGGGTGTGGAATAAAAAACTATATAGAATATAAAAATAAAAAAAAAGGAAAATGCGAATCCCCTATTAAAATAATAAAAAATGCAGTCATTTTGAGAACCGGTCAAACCCTGCGTTCAAGATTTAGGGCTGGAAGTACTTACGGGTTATGGGCCTGGGTCAACCCGATCGGCTCCGAGAAAATATTAAAAAAAATACGCAAAACAAAGAGTATAGCAAAAACGATTAAAAATCCAGCCCTGACCAAAATTCCCCCCCCCCAAAAAAATTCCAAAAAAAAATTCTCAAAAATCTCAAAAATTAGGAAACGGAGCATTTTGGAACCTCTGGTAAATTCTATTTTTGATGAATTTCTTATCTTGATATTTCCAAATGACGATTTTGCCTCCTTAAGGGCCAAATTGTCTCAAAAAATTCAGAAAAATTGATGGAGAAATACTCAAATTAAGACACCACGGGCCATTTCGACTAGGCCAATCCTATCTTGATGAATTTCCTTCTCGATTTTTTTAAAATACGATTTGCCCCTTATGGGCCAAATGCGCTCCTACAAAAAATTGAAAACTAAAAAAATCTGCCACCAGAAAATCAAAACAGCTGTTCCCTAAACCAACACTAACGCGAAAATGCGTCATCTTGACTGCCACACCCATATCTCGTGACTTTGACTACCATTTCTTCGTGAAATGACAGTTTTTACCTCATCATGGGCTAAATCTATCTTGCAAAAAATATCCGAAAGATTTCAGTAAATTGTGGAAATAAGGAATGATCACATTCAACTCGGTTGACCTATTTTCAACTTCCCGAGCCGAAAGACGACCATTTTGCCCTTCTGGTCGGTTTGACCCAAACTTTTCCCAATCATCCGAAATGAGTTTTCATGAATAAATGGTACCAAAAGGGCGTTAGAGTGATCTAGCATAACCAAGTCCCCAAACTCATAATCTCTGGTTCGCAGAATAAAAGTATTTCTCCCAATACTTTATTTAAGTTTCTAATCGAACCTACCAAGAACGATTAGTGGCGACTCCAAATTTTAAAATCATTTAAAACAAAAAAAATCAAAGTTTCGATCGGTAGGGCTTGGGGAGGGTTCGAGTTAGGTTAGTTAATCTAATTAACCTAATAATCCGTTCGTCCAGATAAAAATTTCTTTCGGGTCGCGACAATCATGCACAAAGTGATGAAAAATATTGATATTTTCGTTCACTCATGATACATTGCGTTTTTGGTCGATTGGATAGCACTTTGATTATCGCAAAAGATAAGGGAGGCCCCATCCTGCTTCACCCCTAGTTCTATAACCAAACGCTTCAACAAAGAGCTTTCGTCGTTGCCATGTACTTTGCTTTGGGATAGTAGATAAAGCACTATGTTCTGTAGAGTTGATCTCCGATTAATTGTGTGAACCACCAAGTGTTAAAAACATAACCTATCAAAGATCTCATTTTTTTCGAGATCACTTACATAGTTAGAATAAACAAAACCAAAAATCGAATGCCCTACATCAAAACCTCTATTAAAGCCAAATCAATATCTAAGGTACCTTAGATATATTGAAGAATCCATTTCACTGCTTGCCGATGAGCTTTACTCGGATATGCCATATACTTGCTCACAATATTAACTGCTGGGGGAATGTTTGGACGAGTGTAAACCATAGCATATATAACACTACTAACGGCACTAGAATATGGAACTCGAGACATTTCATCTTCACTCTTTTTGTTTTAAGTGACAAAGAAGCAAAAATTCTAAAATGGGATGCCAAAGAGTACTTATCGACTTAGCTTCTTCATGTCGAAATGTCAAGCACTTTCTCAATATATCCTTTCTCTAGGAGGATAATCACACTTCCCAACCTATCTTATCTCTACAAAATCTCCATACCTAGAATTTTCTTGGTAGCTCTAAAATGCTTCATCTCAAATTCCCTACTTACTTGCCTCTTTAACAATTGTATCTCTATAATGTTCTTCACTGTAATAGACATGTCATCTACATACAATAGCAAATAAACAAAGAACCATCGCGCAATCTCTTGTAGTACACACAACTATCATGCGCATTTCGTGAGTATCCTTGACTTAATATAAAGCTACAAAACACTCTTTTATTATTGCGCATGGAGATTGCTTGAGATCACACAAGGGGTGTTTCAACTTGCAAAACATGATCTTCTTTACCCAACAACGAATACCTCGAGTTGAGACATATAGATTGTCTCTTCAAGCTCGCCATGCGAAAAAGTGGTCTTGACATGAAGTTGCTCAAGTTCTAGATCATAAAGTGCCACTAACTCAAGCAACACATGAATGGAACTATGTTTCACAGTTAGACAGAATATTTCATTCAAATCTGTCCCCTCCTTTTAACTAAAACCTTTTATGTAACATTCTGAAATTCGACCCATTTTCGAAATTATGAAATGAATGGATATATTTCATTGATACACTCTAGATAATCTCACTTGAAACTAATCACACTCGAGACAACTAACTAAAGGGGAAAGGCTAGCTAGAAATTAAGTACGTGACCTAATTGTGAGTCAATATATTAATTCTTAAAGTCACTCATTATTCTGAGAATACTAAAGTTGCAATGAGTGAATTTGGCCACGAATCGATTCTGATATTGGGTTTCAAACTTTCATGGATATCATTATTGTTGATTTGGAAATCGCTGTTGCTCGGTTCAGCTGCTTTAGCATTCGCTCTGAATTATTGAAAAATGTGGCATTGATTGAAAAGACACTTTTTGCTCTCGAGCTGCTAAATACCAAAGTACCCTTAATTAATTGTGGCAATATGACTAACCTATCTCCTTATTGAGAAATGACCAAAATGCCCTTCTAGTGAATTTATGAGTTTGGATAAGAGACCATCATGAATGGAGATTTTAAGAGCTTCAGCATTTATGAGAGAAAATTGGCTTGGGGATGAGGATCTTCTCCTCTCTCTCTCTCTCTCTCTCTCTCTCTCTCTCTCTCCTTCTCTACTCATCTCTCTCTCTCTCTCTCTCTCCCCCCATTTTGGTTAGAAACCTCCTAAACCCGAGAGACCCATTTTCTCGATTTTTTTGCCGTGGCCCCAGAAAAAAATCGCTCGTTTGAGCTCATTCGGAGGGCAAATCGAGCTCCATTTTCTTGCACGACCATAAGATCAAGAAATACGTGAATTCAAGGGCTGTTTTTCTAAAAAGTTTCTATATTTTTTGGGTTTGAGCTACAAAGAGGCCTAGTCAGTAGAGACCACCGTTCGTCATCGCTTTGCTATTGCCGTTCATCATCGTCGTTTGCCATCGCTTTATGCGAGATGCTATGATGCTTGATAGAGTAAGAAGAGGTGCCACTTGATTCATTTAAACGTGGGTTGTAGCATGGACCTAAGGCGTTTTTACGTGGGTCGACCTGATGCGTTTTTATGGCAGGTCATGGTAATCTGGACTTTCTATGGTGCTTGGTGGAGTAAGAAGAGTTACCGACCTGATGTGTTTAATATGGGTTGTGGCATGGACCTGAAGCGTTTTTACGCAGGTCGAACCTGATGCGTTTTTACGCGGGTCATTGGTGATATGGACTTCGGACACATGATAAGCATTTGTGGACTATTATACATTCGATCTTGAGTCTTGGTTCATGTTTAGATTTATTAGCTATTTCATGCATTGATTTTTACGAGTATTGTGGTTGTGGTCCATACTTGAATTTATTTAGTAGTTAGTCTAGATGTCTAGAACTGCATGTTTAGGGTAACCTAACGGGTACTTGTTATCCTAGATGAGGCCTAGGGAGTGAGCTTACTGAAGATTTATTCTCACTATTGTTGTTCCAAACCTTTCAACCTTAACCCTGAGTATGAACAACCCACCGCAAGGTTTTGGGATACTAAGGGACATTGGCCTGATGGTGACAGAGTATCCAATGGGTATTGATAAGGTCTATTTTGGGCACACTAGTACAGTTTGGGTAGACATGGGGGGGTGGTATTTTCGAAGCCACACACCTTCATGGCTATGGACGTATAGAGATGGTGATATGATGATCGGTCCACTCTAGGGTTTTGACATACCCTATGACGAACGTGGGTGAGTGGGACCCTATAGCGATATTCCCTGAAGGAGTGGTGACTAGCCTAAAATAATGGCCCTGAAGATTTTGAGTCCGAGATAGAGTTGGATCTTGTGGAGGAACCGATGGACTCCGACCCTTTTTGATATATGCGGTTGTCCTGAGGAAGGCATGTATGTATCTCTATTGTAAGTAAATATTATGTGTATAAAGTGTGTTTATATACTACTGTTGAATTCCTTGTCTCTCGTTTATCCCATTTCTTTGTATGTGGTATGAAGTGTTTGGGTTTGCTTCCGCTAGCGTCTATCATTTCGCGTAACCAGAGTTGTGGGATGTCGCGAGCTCATAGGGTTCGAGGCATGACATTCCCCGTTGAATTGGTATCAAAGTAAGGTCAGTTTGATTCAAGTTTGATCGAGGTTGGAGTGGAGGATAAGGAGTGATGATTTTGTGATAGCTAGATAGAGAGAGGACCTTAGTGATTTGCAAGCGTTAGGCCCATTATACCATGATATGTGAGTGTGTGGCTTGTGAATGGTTGGTTGATTATAATAAGTTGCAGATGCGGTAAGACGAAAGGTAAAAACTAGAACCTTATAGACTTTGTGCTAGTAATGTTTATTTGGTGGTTGCTAGTTTCATGTTTGTTGTTATGCCTTACTGCTTAGATCTGCTAGGCTTGAGTAGTTGGCTTAGGTTTCTAATTCCTTGGCGGAATTATAGCAAGTTTAGGAGTTAAGAAAACCCTATGAGAATGAATAATTGAGGTAGATGTGACCAGAAAAGAGTCCAGCTCGTGAACGAGCGTCTAATAGAAGACTCGAGAGTGGGATGGGTCTTGTGAGCCTTAGAGGAAATTAGACATTTGATGGGAAGGTAGGCTCAAGAAAGAGCTGTCACTGTTGCCCATGCTGCTGAAGCCACAGAGCAAATGGCACAACTGGTGCCAATGGAAATCGAGGGAATGACAATAGAGGTCGCCAGATGCACTAGCTGGTGGAGCAGTTTTCTAAAGTTAAAACCACCAGAATTTGACGAAAATGGTGATCCTGAGGCCGCTTCTCTTTGGATTGAGAAGTTTGATAAGACCTTTATACTTTTGGGGTGCACAGAGGAAGAGAATGTCATATTGGCAATGTATCAACTTCAGGGTAATGCCAATGATTAGTGGCAAGGAAGGATTTTTCCTGAAGGCACGGTTTTCAAATTAGACTACCTTCAATGAGGAATTCAATGGAAACTATTTCTCTGAGACAGTACAAGAACAAAAGATGGCAGAGTTTCTGCGACTTCGCCAAGGTCAGACAACTACGAGGCTAAATTTGCAAGACTGTCTAAGTACACTTCGAGGATGATAGAAAACCCATTGGATAAATCAAGGAGATTCTGGGATGGATTGAAGTTGGAACTTCATAGCTAGCTAATACTTGTGAATTTGAGGGATTACAACAAGCTATATAAAAGGGCTCAGATGGTTGAGTGATATATGATTGAAAGGGCTACTGCTTCTGGATCATGATATGCGCCTGTTAGGGACAACCTCAACTTTAGAAAGAGATACATGATGGGAAATAGGCGGTTCGTCCCATCCGTCAAAAAGAACTTCGAGAAGCCAGCATATCAATCTGGAGTAGTGTATCGATTGTGTGGAAGGAGGCATGGAAATAGCCCTTGCTCGAGCAGGATGAGAGCATGTTTTAGGTGTGGTTGCACGGTCATCACATGAGGAATTGCCTGAATCAGGTTATTAGGCCGCAGTTCCAACCTCAACGACCTCGGATGGGACCTTAAGTTGGAGTTGCCCCACAGAAAAATCGGATTAAACGGCCAGCACAAGGAAGGGTCTAAGCGATGGCAAGAAAGGAGGCGGAGGATGCCTCTAGCGTGATGTGATATTATGAAAATTCAGCCCATTTTCGGGATTTGTGATATAGATGGATGTGTTTCATTGATTTCTGTAGTTAATCTCACTCGGAATTGATCACTTCGAGATAACTAATTCTCCTAGCTATGAATTTAAGTACGTGGATCTAATTGTAAATCGATACGCGTAGCTTCTAAAAGCCGCCCGTTAGTTTGAGTATTTACTATAGTTGCTATTATATGAATGTGACCATAAATTAGATTCCGAACTTGGATAATCGAATTTTTAGGATATTCGCAGTTTGAAAATTTGACATCGCCTCGAAAGGCTCAGAAATTGGCAGTTTAGTTTCGGAGTGCCGAGAAAAAAGGCGAAATATTGGAAGTGATGGAACTACCCCTGTGAGTTTTTTACCGATGTGAGAAGAAAGCCGAGAAAGAAAGGCTCAGAAATCGGACATTTTGACGCAAAAATTCTGCACAGGCTGTTTTCCAAGTTACGGTTCTATCAGTTTTTTACCGTTTTTGCAGCCGTCCTCTCATCAGTTGAATTTTTGACCAACTATGAGTTCTTTATCTTTCTTTCCCTAACATGTTGACGCAAGAATCAGCCCTAGATAAGTTCTAATCGTCCGAGAATTTCATTTTGCAACAGCCCTGTGCATTGTTGTCTTCTGTTGTCTTTTTGAAGCCGTCTCTGTTTCAGTTTGGTTTGGGGGCTTCTTTGCTCAATTTTCCAGCAAGCTAACCCCCTAAACCTCGAATAGGATGTTAGATGTTTCTTAGATAGACTTTAGAGTGCGATCCGAGGTAGTTCAGTATAGAAAAATTGAGTGATTTGGGCATTTTTGTGAAAACCGGTTATGTGTGCATACTCTGTATATTGTTTCACGCCCGATGTCGTACTGTTTAAGTTGGGTTTAGACTGTCCATGGGTATCGATGATGGTCCGATGAGGTTTGAATATCGAAAAATGAGATTTTGGAATGTTTTGGGCGAAACTAGGCACGAGCAATTTTCTTTTGTACTGTTCACGATACTCTGAGTATTATTCATGAACCTAGAATATTGTTCATTGATGTCTATTTGTATTTAGGATCAATTATTGAGATATTCGTGGGCCTAAAATGCATATTTTAATGTAAAAATGCAAATTAGGAAATTTTAGCAAAATTGTGAGCAATGGACAAAGTGATTGGCTTAGACATTGTGTCTGGTCGTAGAAGAATTAATATAGTCGATCTATATTTGAGAATTGCTTGGCAAATTAGGAAACCGCATTGTTGTAAATTATGCTCGGTGGCCAATTGCATCGTTTTATCTGCCCGAATATGCCTGCTTGAATATTTCTGCAAATGAATTTTGCAGGCTGGCATTTTTTATTATATTGTGAAATGGCGGATGTCAAGTAGTGGATATTGCTCTGATGTGCCTATATAACACGAAGTGGACGACGACCCTGATGCGTGTAACGTAGGGAAATTGGAGAGATAAAGGTGCCAACCTGAGGCATGTAGTTTAACGCGGGTTGAGGCACGGACTTAATGCGTATGATACACGGGTCGAACTTGATGCGTTAATGCGGGTCAAGTTGGCTAGAGAGCCGAGATTGGAATTTGAGCACAACATTTGCATAGACGTATTTGCATTATTGATCTCTGTGTAGATATGCATTATTGTGTGTCTGATTATTTTGATAATGAGCCATGTCTCGTTTGCCCTAATTTCTATTTCTGTGACTTGAGCGTCTGAGAGAGCATGTTAGGGTTGGATCTGAGGGTATGTTATATCCTGATCGAGATTAGGAGTGAGCTTACTGAGATATGTTCTCATTAGTGTTATTTACTCGTCTTTTCAGACCCTCACCTAGGCAATGAGTATGAGCGATCTTCCGATTAGGCATGGAATCCTAATGGACATAGATACTGAGACGATAGTAACAGTGTATTGTGGGCTTGGAGAAGGCGTACATGTGAAGTAACAAGAGTACTGTGTGGGTAGATGTAGACGAGAGGCATTGGAAGCCTCACTTTTTGTGGCATGGATCTATAAGCTAGGGAACGTTCACTTTAGACCACTTTAGGGATTGGACACCGTCATTGGCCACTTTCCCTGAGGAGTTTTGACGAGTCCGAATTCAACCGCAGAAGACTTGAATGGTAGTGGACCGATAGTGATTGATGCCGCAGACCTTGAGGAGAGAAAATGGAAGCGACCCCGAGACACCAGAGGAGTCTGACTAGGAGGAGATTCCGTTGTCAAACCCGAGCGATGTCAGCGATGAGTAGCTTTAGACCTGCAGTCCTTTGCTTCCCCAAATTTTGGGTGTAGATAGTTGGGGAGAGGGTAGTATATCGACTAAGCTCCCTTTTGATGTGTAGTTGGTCGAGCAGCTTTGGTAAATTGTAAATCATGGTTTGTTCATATGTATAAATGTTTGTTTTTATATTGCTAAGCTGCTGTCTCTCTCTCAACCAGTTCTACATATGTCGTGTATGGAGGGTATCATTTTCGCTAGGTTGCAGGAACTCTATGAATGTGGATGGTTAGCGATAAGTATCCTGGGTTGTTGCATTGTGATGTTCGAACCAATCAATTGCCCAATATAGGGATGTTACGCGAACTCGTCGGGTTTGGGGCGTGACATCCTCGCTCGACTTAGTATCAGAGTGAGGTGAGCTTGATCTGGAGTATTCGAGGCTTGCAAAGATAAGGTTGTTGAATTTTGGGGTATTTAGGTAGGGGAGATCCTAGACTTTGGTTAGGATTGGACGCGTTTTGCATGCGTATAGTTGGTGCATGTGGGTGTTAAACTTGATTTGCTTGTGCTAGTTTGTTTGAGGTTAACTGCGGTTGTGAGACTGTCTGGATTTGCTGCTTAGACTGCTAGCTTGAGTAGCTGGATTAGGCCTCTAATTCCTTGATGGAATTATAGGAGGTCGAGTTCTGTGAGATCGTGGGAGTCATGAACACCCGGGGGGGGGGGGGGGGGGGGGGGGGGGGGGGGGGGGGGGGGGGGGGGGGGGGCAGAAGAAGGGCAAAGCATCTAGCTCTCAAGCGAGACCTATTAGAAGTCCAAGAATGGAAGGAATTATGAGAGTCCTAGAAAGATTGGAAATTTGATGGGTAGGTAGACTCAGACTAGGCTGCCACTATTGCCCAAGCCGCTAGGCAATTGTTTTCTGCTGTTCAAGGGACAATGGGAAGCAATGGAGTTGGTAATGGAGCCCATCAAACGCATCAGTTGGTTGAACAGTTTCTTAAGTAAAGCCGTCAAAATTTGACGGAGAGGTAGGACTTGAAGCTGTATCTCTAAGGATAGAGAAGCTGGAAAAGGCCTTTGCCTTGCTTAGATGCACTAAAGAGGAAAAAGTTTCATTGGCAGTGTACCAACTCCAGGGTACAACAGCCAATTAGTGGAGGCCACCCAAGGAAGAGTGTTTCCAAAAGGTGTAGGACCGAATTAGAATGGCCTTCAGTGAGGTGTTCAATGGAAAATACTTCTCAGACGTCGTGCAAGAGTAAAAGATGGAAGAATTTTTTAGGCTTACTAGATTCAAATGTTAGTAGATCAGTATGAGGGCGAATTCTCAAGGCTGTCAAATTTGTACTCCGAGAATGATAAAGAACCCTTGGGGATAAGGCGAGGAGTTCCGGGAAGGACTGAAGCTAGAACTCAAGAGTCAGTTGAAAGCCCTGGGCTGAGAGATTATAATGAGATGTATGAATAGAGCGCAGCGTTGAGCGGGACATGGTTTGAAAGGAGGACTATCGCATTCTGGGATCGGTGGCGGGTTTATACCTTAAAGAGACGGATCATAGTTTTGGGAAGAGGCCATGATAGTGGATAAACCGAAGATTCATCCCTCCTGCCTGAAGGAACCGACATCTTCTGCTAGAGTAGCGTGTCGAGATTGCGGAAGGAGGCATGAAAATTTCCCTGCCCGAGGAGTACTGCGCGGAACATGTTTTTAGGATGTGAGCAATTGGACATTAGGCAAGATCCGTCCGAGCAGCGTGCCTCGAGACCAGATCATGTTAGCCACAGCGACCCTAAAAGTAGGGTTCCATAATGGGAGCCGTGCTCTACAAGGAAATCAGAACTAAACCAACCGCCTAAGTACCAATGTATGGTCAGTAGCACAAAGGATGCAGAGAACGCACCTGGTGTGATAACAGGTAACCAGTTGGCTCTCTTGATCATGTCTGCATATGTGTTTTATTCGATCCTAAGGAGCATCGCATTTCTTCCCAGATCTAGGCAAATTCTGGCATTGGCTGGCATAGATGATGAGACCTTTTAAGTAAAATTCTGGCATCTGGCCACCCCCGCTAAAGGATGAGTACGTGTAATCGTTAGGATAATCAAACTGTAAGATAGCATTTTGATGGGTAGGCAAGAATGGATACATTTGATGTTTGTCGATGTATGACTTTTGTGTGATAATTGAAAAGGATTTGGCAGTTCAAGCCCATGGGGCAGTAATTGATTGTGGTGACAGGTGGATCCAACTTAATCCATTGGATCAATCCTAATATGAATTTTGCGAAACTGAGGAGGAACCTTGATCCTTGGATTTCCGTCGCTAGAAGCGACTAGTTAA
>JAGVVM010015217.1:0-20464 GCA_019149425.1 Psidium friedrichsthalianum | reverse complement strand
TTATGTAATCTCAGGGGGGAGGGATGGATGGGTCGTAATGAAGGAAAATACGTTCATAGGTAAATGAAGTGTAAGACGTTCGACGCGGAAATAAATGTGTAAGTAAGGCCTTTTTAGAATTATTTTAATTTAATCAATCTTAATTTTGATGTAGAAAAAATTAGTAACTTGATGTAACGGTGTTTATTTTGTAGTGTCAATTTCAATGTGGTTTTAGGAAATTAAAGCCAATTTTAGCTCGATTAGTGTTCCGAAGCCTGCGGTGGTTGTTTTGTTGTTGGGAGAGAGATAAAATTGCTTTATATTCTAACCACTTTGAAAAGCTAAATAGAAAAAATAAAACAACAGTTAATCACTTAAATAATATTTTTTAAATCAAAATTAAAGATTGGATTAAATTAAAAAGAATTCTGAAGGGAAAGCCTTATACCAATTTATTCCGCGCAACTCTTAAACTTCAGTTACCCTGATGATAGTTTCCTTATTAAGAACAATTCCCTACCTAAAAAAAGAGATAAATATAATAGACTTCACTCATAGAATATATAGGAAATAAAAAAGATTACAATAATAAAATGATATAAATATAACTTATTAGGTTTTAGTTCGAGTTTCCCATCGATTCCCTGGGAATTACAATACCTGAACCGTATATTATAGGTTTCCTTGAAAAGTGATGAAATCGGGAAATCGGACCGACCTCACCAAAACTTGAAATTAGAGCAGTTCCTTGTTCTAATCACGAAAACGATGCTTATCCTGGTGTATAGGACAAATACACCAATCTTCACCCCATGGATGGTTAGGGCGTTCGATGGCCCCCCCTATTCTTCATTTCAATCAATCTAGCGTTGCCCATCAGGCCATGCGAACCCTCATTGCTCTAGTCACATAGGTATTAAGAAACAAATTATTGTTCTAGACTCGTAAACCATCGGTTCTCATGAATCCATTTGAGCCGTTCATGCACGGGGTAACGAGTTCACGAAAGATAAGGGGTGCGGTCACCGAGACTTAGAATTTTTCTAAAGTCCTCTCTTCTGTAACAAGACCATAAAAGAAGATACATGTGTAACGGCAGGCATTTATTACCCTGGTAGAAGGATAGCCCGTGAGGTTGCCTGGTGAGTAATCTGCCACCAGCCAGCCATGTCTTCTTTGTTGTGCCCATGGCAAACATTTTAGGCGAATATCTTTTCCATAATGGATCATACCAATACCAAAGCTAGACTCGGATATGATTTTGTGTATCGGAGCTGAGCAACAGGTCAATATAGGCCACCACAACTGGGTTTTGGCCTGCCATGGCCTCATCAGGACGAGCGGCATCAGCTTCTCGACCAGTTTGTACACGGGAGACCAAATCCCGCCTTTTAAAGCTCCTAAGGAATGTTATCATGTTTTAATGTTACAAATCGTCCTGACACCACTCATAAGGGACTCAAGTTGAATTATACCCTCTGCCATCACTCATTTACTATGTTGACACCAGCAAACACCATTCAAGGTTATACAGAGTGTGAGAGAACTCCGGAAACCTCAAGTTGTTCGATTCCCCCACGATTCTCCACATCGAATGAGGGTCACGAAACAATCAGCCCGTGTCACATGCGTGTCGCACGTTCTCGTCGCTTGTCTCCCAAGTCCCATCTCAGAGATGGCACTTCCCAATCGGCCAACCATCCAAATGGAAAATGAACAACACCGACCATCGATCTGAACCCCCTGCGACCGAACCTAGAATCGATTTTTTCTGTGCCCGAACGAAAACCTTCTACCCACCGGCAACCGCCGCAGCCAAGACCCGATGGCGGCTCATGATAGTGGCTGTCACTTGTGATAAAAGACTTTCCGAATTGCTTGCACGAAAGAAAGGGTTCAGCAAAAAAAAGAAAAACAAAGAAAAAAAATACGAAGTTTTGTCAATTTTCCTTTTTTTTTTTATAGGTGAGAAGGCAAGATTTAGGGGACACAAACGACGTGCCGTTCAAGGCTTGCGTAGTGGACGAGAACGTGGCGAGCGTGATGTGCTCGTGCAACCAAGTCAACGGCGTCCCCACCTGCGCTGACCCCAACCTCCTCAAGAACACCATCCGCAGTCAGTGCGGAGAGAGAGAGAGAGAGAGAGAGAGAGAGAGAGAGAGAGAGAGAGAGAGAGCATGCATGTGAGTAACGTAACTGAGGAGAAAGCTTCCAAAACAAGGAGCGGCTACTCCATGAGCAGATTTGGACGAGTTGGGTCCAGCAACAGGCTTTGCTTGATCAGCCATCCCTTCCATCGTTTTCTCATTCAATCCCTTCCAACGTTCATCTCTGTCGGTTTGAACTTGAACATGGGCTTCGGCTCCGATTGATGGCTGCCCCTCCCCGTCTCTGTCGTTCATTTGCCCTGACGTGCACGATCGAGTTTGGAAGCCAAACCAACAACTATTTAATTAGTTCCTATAAATGGGCACCTCAACCATATTGGTCAGGGAAAAATTATATAAAAAAAAAGTCCTAATTTTTCGTATTTTATCAATTCGATCCTAAATTTTTTTAAGTTTGCCGATTCAGTTATAAACCTTTTCACTTTTTGTCAATTCAGTCCTATTGACAGGAAATTGTTGACGTGGAAGTCGACCGTTCTACGTGATACCGCCAGCGTTGATGTATTATTTTTTTAATAATTTTTTAAAAAAATTCACGTTTTTATTTTTATTTTATTTTTTTCCTTTTTGGCCTTTCTAGCTTCGAAGGCCGGCGGCGTCGCCGGCCCCTAGGCGAGGACTTACAGCCCTTGCTCGCCCACACTGTGGCCAAATTTGGCCACATTGAGTTTGACTACCTAGGATAAAGAGATCCTTTCAACTTTCCAATTTTAAAAACCTAAGTTGTTTGAAAAAGTAAAAAAGCATGAAATTTTAATGAAATCAAATCCCAATCCCTAAAAGATCAAGGGAAAATTATATAAATGGTTCCTGACCTTTGGTAAATATAAAATGTGATCGTTAAACTTTTAATTTAAGTAATATGGTCTTTGAACTTCAGCCCAATGTGTGATGTAATCCTTGAACTTTCAATTTGTTTAATGTAATTCCCGAACTTTTGGAACATGTTCAACTTAGTCCCTCAACTATTTAAAAAAATGTTAAAATTGTCCCTAAGCTCGAATTAATGGAAGGACTACATTGAACATCTTGTTATAATTCAGGGATCAAGTCGAACATATTTCAAAAATTCATGGATCATATTAGTCAATTAAAATTCATAGATCATATCGCACATTAGGCTAAAATTCAAGTACTATATTGGTCAAATTAAAATTTTAGGGATCACATTACACATTGAATCAAAGTTTATGGACCATTTTTGTCATTACCCAAAGATCAAAGCAAAACATTTGTCTCGGCAAGCACACTCAACTAGCCTAAAGCGACAAGCATGGTCGTGTGAAAATTATGTATTGGATTGGACAAGGGACTGAATTGGTCTAAACATCTACTTTGAAAAAATTGAGGGGAAATTTTGTTTAAGAGTTCAAAATACTCTCATTTTCTCAAATAAAAGCCCAAAATGGACTTTATTCAAATAAGGGCCCCCTTTATTTCAAAGAATGACCTAACCAAGGGCATTTTAATCATTTCATTTTATTATTTTTTTTTGCTCTTTTTCTTTTCTTTTTTTTTTTTCCCTTCTTTCTTTTTTTCTTCTTTTTTTTTTTTGGCCCTAGCTCCTCACTGGTGATGGGTCTTGATGGTCGATAGTAGCCTCACCCAGGCGAGCTAAAGGCGGGCCTCGCTCAAACGAGTAGAGGGCGATCCTCACCAACCTCTTTGGTCGAGTTGAGGGCAGCCCTCAATGGCCTTGCCTAGGCAAACTGGTTATCTTCCTCCTCTTCTTTGTCTTCTTCAACCTCTCCGTCTTCCTTAGAGAAGTTGAACAAGTTGCGACGACGAAATCGCCATTACAGGTGACCAAGGACGCTCCACCGAGGCCCAATAACGAGCCCTCAATCGCCGTCATGTGTTGCACTCCGCCTTGCTGCGGAAGCCGAACTTGAGTGCTCTTTCCACCATGGGCAACGACAACTCCATCTCTCTCTCTCTCTCTCTCTCATTACCCCCCACCAAATTAGATCTTCACAAATCAAAAGCGGTTCGACGAAACCCACAGACTGATTCACTCCCAAAAGAGTTTAATTTTTGCTTTGTACCTGAGCGAACAAAGAAGAGGAACTTGGGTGTTGATTGCTTGCCTGGGCAAGGGCAACCCTCAGCTCATCCGGGCAAGTCTGTTGCCATCACCAACAACGTAGCCTCGCCCTTGTGGTGGCTAGCCATCGAGACCGGTCAACGGTGAGGAGCTAGGAAAAAAAATAAAAGAAATGAAGGAAAGAAATAAAGAGAAAGGAAAAAAAAGTCAAAAAGGAAATGACTAAAATATCATTGGTTATGTCCTATTTTGTAATAAAGAGAATACTTTTATGTCCTTATTTGAAATAAGGTTCACTTCGAACCTTATTTTAAAAAATAGGACGTTTTGGCGCTTCTTTTTTAAATGAAAATTTCTCAAAAATTGAGGACGCAATTGGGCCTCATGGGCCAAAACCAAATCCATGATATTGTCGCCCGTTGCGTAAAAATTGAGGATCTAGCCTCAGTGTAAAAACAGAGAAGAAATTGGACGAAAAAGAAAAAGAAAACATTCTCCTCTTTTGGTGGGAGAAAGGACGGAAAATTCCTCCTTCTAGAGGAAGGAAGGGCATGTTGATTCCTTTCCTTCCTCCCATGTATTTGCCTCACGAAGCTAAACCCAATAAATGGAGTGCAAACTTTTTGCTTGGTTAATAAAAGGCGACACTATTTCTATCTCTATTTTGACTAAATGTTTTTTTTTTAATTTAACTTACCCAGATACCCTCCTCTCCTCTATTTAATTTATTATTTCTTTTTTTTTAATCAAGCTACCACACAATACTGCATTATTTCTATCATCTCTCTCGTCAATTTCACAATATGAATGCTCCATTATACCCAAACAAAATATCATTTTGCTACGCATCATGTTATTGCTTTTCCTAGAGAATTTTGTCAACTTTTATTTATGGGCTCATGTTTTCTATTTCTGAAAGTTAATTACCCATTTTTTTACCATATTAAAATGTGAAAGTTTCCAAAGAAACCTACAAACTTGTCATGGTAAAACAACCAAAATATCTAAATCAGCTGGATAATCAAACTGAATTTATATTTTCAGCTTGGAAATAAAATTTCCCTCAAATTATTTGATAAAAACATGAGCAATTATTTGAGTGTTCGTAAGCTATCATGATTAGAAATATCTAAAATTTTATGGAACTTTCTTGATTAAAAATATGAGACCACAAACTAAAACTGACAATATTCTCTAGGCAAGTGATAACAAGATGCGGGATAAAATAATATCTTGTTGATGTAATTTGATATTTATATTGTGAAACTTATGAGATAAAAGAGATAATAGAAGCAAATGCAATTTTGTTTGTTAGATTGACAAAAGGAGAAACAATAAACCGAAGAGAGGGAGAGAATGGTATTTTAGTTAGTTAACTAAAAAAAAGGAGTGTATTAACTAAAATAGGAATGAAAATAGTGCCACTCGTTAACAAAAGCAAGCAGTTGAAAGTTACCTTTTGCCCTTTTGATCTCCATGTGATGAGTGCATGGTAAGTAGGGGTGAGCAATTTCAGATTTCGTCCAGATTCTACTTTGAACCTAAACCTACCCAATGAATCGATTCCCTATTTTTTTAAACCTTAAACCTACTCTACATACCTTGAAACCTAGCTACTACATCGTGTCTTTTTTTTCTTTTGCATTTTTAGTTAAGCACAATGAAAGTAAATACAACAATTAAAATGAAAATTTCTCATTTGTCAATTGCAACAATACATAAAAGATGAACACGTAATAAAAATAAAGAATAAAAATTTCAACATGCATAATATAAAACCTAAATTATAGAACTTCAGTCATCAATCATCCATGAAAATTACTTTAAATTCTAACCACTTGAAATTAAAAGAAACAATAAGCACAGTATCACTTAATAATATTTTTAAATCAAAATTACTATTGATTAAATTAAAATAATTATAAGAAAGCCTCACTACACCTTTATCCCGCTTCACTCGTAAACTTTATTTACCGATGATAATCTCCTTATTAAGACAATCCATACCTAAGAAAAGATATTAAATAAACACTCACTTGTTAGATATACAGAAGGATTACAATAAAAAAAGAAGAAGATGTAAACATAACTTACCGGGTTTTAGTTCGATTCCCGATCAGGTTATCCCAAGAATTGAGAACCGAACGGTATAGTAGATAATCCTGAAAAGAAGAAACCGAGAATCGCACTGAGTCTCACCAAAACCTGAAACTGGGGCGGTTCCCTGTTCTATCCCGAAACCGTGCTTACCCCTAGTGTTTAGACGAACACTCCAATCTCTTTCCTTGGAGGTAGGAGTCGACCCCCCCATACTTCTTTATTTCAATCAAATAGCGTAGCCCTCAGGCCATGCCGATATCATTGCTCTAGTCATACAGGATCAGGAAAATACTTGTCTTGTTTCAAAACCATTGTATCAGGATCCATATCATGCACGGGTTAACGAATTCAAGCAAGATGAGGGGTGCGGTCACCGGGTGACGACGGCCTCTTTAACGTGTGCCAATCAAAAGCAAGTTTAGAGATGGAATCCAGCTTTGCTTTGCACCAATTGCTTGGCCTTAAAGTTTATCACTCTTTCTTTCACTTCCAACTTCCAAGCTGTAGTAATCGAATTGAAGATCCAAGCGCTATCCCTCCAAACCAAAGCAAAGACAGTCTGAACGCTAGTGCTTTCCCTGTCACGCCGGCGCAATCACCGCCTGTTTTCAGACTCTTTGGTTTGATCGAGCCTCCTCGAGCACTTAGAAGTTTAAGTCCTCCTCTGTAAAGAGGACCATAAAAGAAAATACATGCGTGTCGCACGTTGTTGTCGTCGCTTTTGTCTCCCAGGTCCCATCTCAGGGATGGCACTTCCCACTCGGTCATCCACCCAAATGGAAAGTGAACAACACTGACCATCGATCCGAACACCCTGCGACCGAACCTAGATCTTTCTCGGGCGGAATGGAAACCTTCTAATTGCTTGCGACCGCCGCGGGAAAGACCGATGGCGGCTTGGGATTGTACGCGATGAGAGGTAGCATCTATCTAGCAGAAGAGAGATGAAACTGCGGGTTGCGCGTCTTTTGGTGGGTTTTTTTTTCCAAATTAGGGTTAAAAAAAAATTATTTACAAAAATAGGTTGGAAAAAAACATATTTACCAATTAGGGGTCCGTGCGGCGGCATAGTCATAGTGCCGCACGGAGCCCGTGCGGCAGTTTGAATGCCGCACGGGCTCCGTGCGGCACTATGACTATGCCGCCGCACGGACCCCTAATTGGTAAAATATGTTTTTTCCAACCTATTTTTGTAAATAATTTTTTTTTAACCTAATTTGGAAAAAAACCCACCAAAAGACGCGCAACCCGCAGTTTCATCTCTCTTCTGCTAGATAGATGCTACCTCTCATCGCGTACAATCCCAAGCCGCCATCGGTCTTTCCCGCCGCGGTCGCAAGCAATTAGAAGGTTTCCATTCCGCCCGAGAAAGATCTAGGTTCGGTCGCAGGGTGTTCGGATCGATGGTCAGTGTTGTTCACTTTCCATTTGGGTGGATGACCGAGTGGGAAGTGCCATCCCTGAGATGGGACCTGGGAGACAAAAGCGACGACAACAACGTGCGACACGCATGTATTTTCTTTTATGGTCCTCTTTACAGAGGAGGACTTAAACTTCTAAGTGCTCGAGGAGGCTCGATCAAACCAAAGAGTCTGAAAACAGGCGGTGATTGCGCCGGCGTGACAGGGAAAGCACTAGCGTTCAGACTGTCTTTGCTTTGGTTTGGAGGGATAGCGCTTGGATCTTCAATTCGATTACTACAGCTTGGAAGTTGGAAGTGAAAGAAAGAGTGATAAACTTTGAGGCCAAGCAATTGGTGCAAAGCAAAGCTGGATTTCATCATCTCTAAACTTGCTTTTGATTCGCAACGTTAAGGAGTCGTCGTCACCCGGTGACCGCACCCCTCATCTTGCTTGAATTCGTTAACCCGTGCATGATATGGATCCTGATACAATTTTGAAACAAGACAAGTATTTTTCCTGATCCTGTATGACTAGAGCAATGATATCGGCATGGCCTGAGGGCTATGCTATTTTGATTGAAATAAAGAAGTATGGGGGGGTCGACTCCTACCTCCAAGGAAGAGATTGGAGTGATCGTCTAAACACTAAGGATAAGCACGGTTTCGAGTAGAACAGGGAACCGCCCCAGTTTCAGGTTTTGGTGAGACTCAGTGCGATTCTCGGTTTCTTCTTTTTAGGATCATATACTATACCGTTCGGTTCTCATTCTTGGGATAACCTGATTAGGAATCGAACTAAAACCAAGTAAGTTATGTTTATATCTTCTTCTTCTTCTTTATTGTAATCCTTCTGTATATCTAACAAGTGAGTGTTTTATTTAATATCTTTTCTTAGGTATGGATTGTCTTAATAAGGAGATTATCATCGGTAAATAAAGTTTACAAGTTGAAGCGGAATAAAGGTGTAGTGAGGCTTTCTTATAATTATTTTAATTTAATCAATAGTAATTTTGATTTAAAAATATTATTAAGTGATACTGTGCTTATTGTTTCTTTTAATTTCAAGTGGTTAGAATTTAAAGTAATTTTTCATGGATGATTGATGACTGAAGTTCTATAATTTAGGTTTTATATTACCATGTTGAAATTTTTATTCTTTATTTTATATTACGTGTTCATCTTTTACGTATTTTTGCAATTGACAAATGAGAAATTTTCATTTTAATTGTTGTATTTACTTTTAGTGTGGTTAACTAAAATGCAAAAGAAAAAAAAAAGACACGGTGTAGTAGCTAGGTTTCAAGGTATGTAGGTAGGTTTAAGGTTTCAAAAAATAAGGAACCGATTTCAATGGGTAGGTTTAGGTTCAAAGTAGAATTGGACGAAATCTAAAATTGCTCACCCCTACTTACCATGCTCTTATCACATGGAGATCAAAAGGGCAAAAGGTAACTTTCAACTGCTTGCTTTTGTTAACGAGTGGCACTATTTTCATTCCTATTTTAGTTAATACACTCCTTTTTTTTAGATAACTAACTAAAATACCATTCTCTCCCTCTCTTCAGTTTATTGTTTCTTCTTTTGTCAATCTAACAAACAAAGCTGCATTTGCTTCTATTATCTCTTTTATCTCATAAGTTTCACAATAGAAATATGAAATTACATCAACAAGATGTTATTTTATCCTGCATCTTGTTATCACTTGCCTAGAGAATATTGTCAGTTTTAGTTTATGTTCTCATATTTTAATTAATCAAGAAAGTTCCATAAAATTTTAGATATTTCTAATCATGATAGCTTACGAACACTCAAATAATTGCTTGTGTTTTATCAAATAATTTGAGGGAAATTTTATTTCCAAGCTGAAAATTTAAATTCAGTTTGATTATCCAGCTGATTTAGATATTTTGGTTGTTTTACCATGACAAGTTTGTAGGTTTCTTCGGAACTTTCACATTTTAATATGGTAAAAAAATGGGTAATTAACTTTCAGAAATAGAAAACATGAGACCATAAATAAAAATTGACAACATTCTCTAGGAAAAGCAATAACATGATGCGTAGCAAAATGATATTTTGTTGGGTATAGTGGAGCATTCATATTGTGAAATTGATGAGAGAGATGATAGAAATAATGCAGTATTGTGTGATCGCTTGATTGAAAAAAGAAATAATAAATTAAAGAGAGGAGAGGAGGGTATCTGGGTAACTTAAATTAAAAAAATATATTTAGTCAAAATAGAGATAGATATAGTGTCGCCTTTTATTAACCAAGCAAAAAATTTGCACTCCATTTATTGGGTTTAGCTTCGTGAGGCAAATACATGGGAGGAAGGAAAGGAATCAACATGCCCTTCCTTCCTCTAGAAGAAGGAATTTTCCGTCCTTTCTCCCACCAAAAGAGGAGAATGTTTTCTTTTTCTTTTTCGTCCAATTTCTTCTCTATTTTTACACTGAGGCTAGATCCTCAATTTTTACGTAACGGGCGACAATATCATGGATTTGGTTTTGGCCCATGAGGCCTAATTGCGTCCTCAATTTTTGGGAAAATTTCATTTAAAAAAAGGCCCAAAATGTCCTATTTTTTAAAATAAGGATCCGAATTGAACTTTATGTCAAATAAGGACATGAAGTATTCTCTTTGTTACAAAACAGGACATAACCAATGGTATTTTAGTCATTTCCTTTTTGACTTTTTTTCTTTTTCTCTTTATTTCTTTCATTTATTTCTTTTATTTTTTTTCCTAGCTCCTCACCGTTGACCGGTCTCGATGGCTAGCCACCAGCAAGGGCGAGGCTACGCTGTTGGTGATGGCAACAGACTTGCCCGGACGAGCTGAGGGTTGCCCTTGCCTAGGCAAGCAATCAACACCCAATTTCCTCTTCTTTGTTCGCTCAGGTACAAAGCAAAAATTAAACTCGTTTTAGGAATGAATCAGTCTGTGGGTTTCGTTGAACCGCTTTTGATTTGTGAAGATCTAATTTGGTGGGGGCTAATGAGTGAGAGAGAGAGAGAGAGTTGTCGTTGCCCATGGTGGAAAGAGCACTCAAGTTCGGCTTCCGCAGCAAGGCGGAGGGCAACACATGACGGCGATTGAGGACTCCTTGTTGGCCCTCGGTGGAGCGTCCTTGGTCGCCTGTAATGACGATTTCGTCGTCATGACTTGTTCAACTTCTCTAAGGAAGACGGAGAGGTTGAAGAAGATGAAGACGAGGAGGAAGATAACCAGTTTGCCTAGGCAAGGCCATTGAGGGCTGCCCTCTACTCGTTTGAGCGAGGCCCGCCTTTAGCTCGCTTGGGTGAGGCTACTATCAACCATCGAGACCCATCACTAGTGAGGAGCTAGGGCAAAAAAAAGAAAAAGAAAGAAGGGGAAAAAAGAAAATAAAAAAAAATAAAAAAATAAAAAAATGAAATGATTAAAATGCCCTTGATTAGGCCATTCTTTGAAATAAAGAGGGCCCTTATTTGAATAAAGTTTATTTTAGGCTTTTATTCGAGAAAATGAGAGTATTTTGGACCCTTAAACAAAATTTTCCCTCAATTTTTTCATAGTAGATGTCTAGATCGGTTTAGTCCCTTGTCCAATCCAATACATAATTTTCACACGACCATGTTTGTCGCCTTAGGCTAGTTGAGTGCGCTTGCCGAGACAAATGTTTTGCTTTGATCCTTGGGTAATGACAAAAATGGTCCATAAACTTTGATTTAATGTGCAATGTGGTCCCTAAAATTTTAATTTGACCAATATGGTACCTGAATTTTAGCCCAATATGCGATATGATCTATAAACTTTTAATTGACTAATATGATCTATGAATTTTTGAAATATGTTCAACTTGATCCCTGAATTATAACAAGATGTTCAATGTAGTCCTTCCATTAATTCAAGTTTATGGACAATTTTGAGCATTTTTTTTTACAGTTGAGGGACTAAGTTGAACATGTTCCAAAAGTTCGGGAATTACATTAAACAAATTGAAAGTTTAAGGATTACATCACACATTGGGTTAAAGTTCAAAGACCATATTACTTAAATTAAAAGTTTAATGATCACATTGCATATTTACCCAAAGTTTAGGAACCACTTATATAATTTTTCCTTGATCTTTTAGGGATTGGGATATGATTTCATTAAAATCTCATGCTTTTTTACTATTTAAAACAACTTAGGTTTTCAAAATTGGAAAGTTGAAGGGTCTCTTTATCCTAGGTAGTTAAACTCAATGTGGCCAAATTTGGCCACAGCGTGGGTGAGCAAGGGCCATGAGTCATTGCCTAGGGGCTGGCGACCCCCGCCAGCCTTCAAAAAGCCATAAAGGCCAAGAAGAAAATAAAAATAAAATAAAAACTTGAATTTTTAAAAAAAAATTATTAAAAAATAATACATCAGTGCTCGCGGTATCACGTAGGACGGTCGACTTCCACGTCAACAGTTTCCTGCCGATAGGACTGAATTGACAAAAAGTGAAAAGGTTTATAACTGAATCGGCAAACTTAAAAAATTAGGACTAAATTGATAAAAAAAAATGAAAAATTAGGACTTTTTTTGTATATAATTTTTCCCTGACCAATATGGTTGAGGTGCCCATTTATAGGAACTAATTAAATAGTTTTTGAGTTTGGCTCCCAAACTCGGTCGCGCACGTCAGGGGAAACGAACAACAGAGAAGGGGAAGGGTAGCCATCATGTGGAGCCGAAGCCCATGTTCAAACCGACAGAGATGAACGTTGGAGGGGATTGAATGAGAAAACGATGTAAGGGATGGCTGATCAAGCAAGCCTGTTGCCGGACCCAACTCGTCCAAATCTGCTCGTGGAGTCGCCGCTCCTTCTTTTGGAAGCTTTCTCCTCAGTTACGTTATTCACATGCATGCTCCTTGTTTTGAGAGAGACGCCACTGACCGCGGATGGTGTTCTTGACTTGGTCGTGCGAGCACATCAAGCTCGCCACGTTCTCGTCCACCACGCAAGCCTTGAACGGCACGTCGCATGTGTCCCCCTAAATCTTGCCTGCTCACCTATTAAAAAAAAAAAAACGAAAATTGACAAAACTTATAATTTTTTCTTTGTTTTTCTGTTTTTTGCTGGACCCTTTCTGTCGTGCAAGCAATTCAGAAAGTCTTTATCACAAGTGACAACCACTATCATAAGCCGCCATCGGGTCTTGGCTGCAGCGGTTGCCGGCAGTTAGAAGGTTTCCGTTCGGGCACGAGAAAGATCGAGGTTCGGTCGCAGGGTGTTCGGATCGATGGACGGTGTCGTTCGCTTTCCATTTGGATGGTTGACCGATTGGGAAGTGCCGTCTCTGAGATGGGACCTGGGAGACAAAGCGACGAGAACGTGCGACACGCATGTATCTTCTTTTATGGTCTTCTTTACAGAAGAGGAAGACATAAAAAATTCTAAGTGCTCGAGAGGCCCGTCGTGACCCGGTGACCGCACCCTTCATCTTGCGTGAACTCGTTAACCCGTGCATGAACGGCTCAAATGGATCATGAGACGACGGTTTCGAATCTAGACAAGTATTTTTCTTGATCCTATGTGACTAGAGCAATGAGGTCGGCATGGCCTGAGGGCAACGCTATATTGATTGAGATGAAGAAGTAGGGGGGGCATCGACTCCTACCTCCAAGGGGTGAGATTGGAGTATTGTCCAAACACCACGGATAAGCATAGTTTCGGGATAGAACAGGAAACCGCTCCAATTTCAAGTTTTGGTGAGAGTCGATCCGATTCCCGATTTCATCTTTTCAAGATCCTATAATGTACGGTTCAGTTATCGGTTCCCAAGGGAACTTGATCGAGAACCGAACTAAAATCCGAAAAGTTATATTTATATCATTTTTTTATTGTAATCTTTCTATATATATATATATATATATATATATATATATCTCTAATGAGTGAATTTTTTGTTTAATCTCTTTTTTTAGGTGTGGATTGTCTTAATAAGGAAACTATCATCGGTAAATGAAGTTTAAGAGTTGACGTGGAATAAATGTGTAGTAAGGCTTTCTTAGAATTATTTTAATTTAATCAATATTAATTTTGATTTAACAATATTATTAACTGATTAACTGTGTTTATTTTTTCTTTTAATTTCAAGTGGTTAGAATTAAAAGCAATTTTTCATGGATGATTGATGACTAGAGTTTTGTAATTTAGTTTTTATATTACGCGTGTTGAACTTTTTTCTTGTTTATTTTATATTACATGTTCATATTTTATGGATTGTTGCTATTGACAAATGAGAAATTTTCATTTTTATTGTTGCATTTACTTTCATTGTGCTTATCTAAAAATGCAAAAGAAAAAAGAGACAATGTAGTATCTAGGTTTCAAAGTATGCAAGGTAGGTTCTAGGTTTCAAAAAAATAAAGAACCGATTTTCACAAGGAGGTTCAAGCTCAAAGTAAAACCTAAACAAAACTTGAAACCGTTCACCCCTACTAACCATGCTCTTATCACATGGAGATCAAAAAGGCAAAAGGTAATTCTCAATTGCTTGCTATTATTAACGAGTGGCACTATTTTCACTCCTATTTTGATTC
Organism: Psidium friedrichsthalianum; assembly: GCA_019149425.1. Classification (NCBI taxonomy): domain Eukaryota; kingdom Viridiplantae; phylum Streptophyta; class Magnoliopsida; order Myrtales; family Myrtaceae; genus Psidium; species Psidium friedrichsthalianum. The sequence goes on along the minus strand of JAGVVM010015217.1, from coordinate 6,213 downwards.
GTACACTCCTCCTTTTTAGTTAACTAACCAAAATGCCATTCTCTCCCTCTCTTCAATTTATTGCTTCGTTTTTTTCTTCTTGTCAATCTAACAAACAAAACTCCATTTGCTTCTATTATCTCTTTTATCTCATAAGTTTCCCAATATAAATATCAAATTACATCCAACAAGATATTATTTTATTCTGCATCTTGTTATCACTTGCCTAGAGAATGTTGTCAATTTTAATTTATGGTCTCATATTTTCAATCACAAAAGTTACATAAAATTTTAGATATTTCTAATTATGATTGCATATGAACACACAATTAATTGCTCATGTTTTAATCAAATAATTTGAGGGAAATTTTATTTCCAAGCTGAAAATTGAATTCAGTTTAATTATCTAGCCGATTTAGATATTGTGGGTGTTTTACCATAACAAAATTTGTAGGTTTCTAACGTAAAACATCACTGATTTGTGATTTCTTTAAACTTTTCACATTTGATTATGGATTGCAAGATAGGAGTTGAAAATTTCTTTACACAATCTTCACTTTCAACTCAAAAGAGGATTTTTTTTTTTCACCCTTCTCTTAAGGCTTCACTCTTCCCCAGCTCCCAGCCACCAGCCCCTTCGTGATTTCCTTTCCTAGGGGGGGGGGGGGGGGGGGGGGGGGGGGGGGCTCTCCTCTCCCTCCCTCTCTTTATTCTCTCCTTCTCCCTCTCTATCTCTCTGCATCTTCATTTTAAGGACTTGTTCGATGATTTCATGGTAGATGTTGTGGACTTCCTCCAATGAAGTGGAAAGTTTTGTCCTTGTGAGTTTCTGAAGATTGAAGCACAAGCGTTTCAAAAGAATATTCTCTCTCTGGTTCTTCTCGCTCTCTTTTGCTCTAGGCGCTTGCTCATGAAAGTGGTTTTGTGATCAACCGGTATCTATTTTTCATCTCTTTTCTCTTGATTAGATTATTATATAAATCTTAAATTTACACTGCGTTATATGTACTTTTTTAATCTTTGATTATATTGTTATGTCCATACGATGATGATATTGAGGACGTCAAACTTAGTGTGCACAACCTTTTGGTAAAGCCATAATTATTAGAGAAAGGAATCTCGACGTGTGGCCATCACTGATAATGATGCAAGTTTTAGTGATTGGCCATCGGTTTGTATTATGATCTATGATATATACATTCTTGTGGAATGAACTAGTCTTTGTAGGTTTTACCAACTTCGTTCATTTTTAGATTTGCACTGAATTGCAACTTTTTGGGATTAGTTTTGTCTTAAAGTTGTGTATTTCTCTTTCATAGGAAATGTAATTTCCCTTCCGACAACATTCTCTAGGAAAAGCAATAACATGATGCGTAGCAAAATGATATTTTGTTGGGTATGGTGGAGCATTCATATTGTGAAATTGATGAGAGAGATGATAGAAATAATGCAGTATTGTGTGGTCGCTTGATTAAAAAAAGAAATAATAAATTAAATCGAGGAGAGGAGGGTATCTGGGTAAGTTAAATTAAAAAAAAAACATTTAGTCAAAATAGAGACAGAAATAGTGTCGCCTTTTATTAACCAAGCAAAAAGTTTGCACTCCATTTATTGGGTTTAGCTTCGTGAGGCAAATACATGGGAGGAAGGAAAGGAATCAAGTGTCCTTCCTTTCTCTAGAATAAAGGAGTATTCCGTCCTTTCTCCCACCAAAGAGGAGAAATGTTTTCCTTTTCTTTTTCGTCCAATTTCTTCTCTGTTTTTTGCACTGAGGCTAGGTCCTCAATTTTTACTTAACGGGCGACAATATCATGGATTTGGTTTTGGGCCCATGAGGCCCAATTGGGTGCCTCAATTTTTGGGAAAATTTCATTTAAAAAAGGCTCAAAACGTCTTCATTTTTTAAAAATAAGGTTCGAAGTGAACCTTATTTCAAATAAGGACATAAATTATTCTCTTTATTACAAATAGGACATAACCAATGGTATTTTAGTCATTTCTTTCTTTTGACTTTTTTTTTCCTTTTCTCTTTATTTCTTTCCTTTATTTCTTTTATTTTTTTTTTCCTAGCTCGTCACCATTGATCGGTCTCGATGGCTAGCCACCAGCAAGGGCGAGGCTACGTTGTTGGTGATGGCAACAAGCCTTGCCCGGACGAGCTGAGGTTTGCCCTTGCCTAGGCAAGCAGTCAACACCCAATTTCCTCTTCTTTTGTTCGCTCAGGTACAAAGCAAAATTAAACTCGTTTTGGGAGTGAATCAGTCTGTGGGTTTCGTCGAACCGCTTTTGATTTGTGAAGATCTAATTTGGTGGGGGTAAGTAGAGAGAGAGAGAGATGGAGTTGTCGTTGCCCATGGTGGAAAGAGCACTCAAGTTCGGCTTCTGCAGCAAGGCGGAGGGCAACACATGACGGCGATTGAGGACTCCTTGTTGGGCCTCGGTGGAGCGTCCTTGGTCACCTGTAATGCGATTTCGTCGTCACGACTTGTTCAACTTCTCTAAGGAAGACGGAGAGGTTGAAGAAGACAAAGAAGAGGAGGAAGATAACCAGTTTGCCTAGGCAAGGCCATTGAGGGCTGCCCTCAACTCGACCAAAGAGGTTGGTGAGGATCGCCCTCTACTCGTTTGAGCGAGGCCCGCCTTTAGTTTCGCCTGGGTGAGGCTACTATCGACCATCGAGACCCATCACCAGTGAGGAGCTAGGGCCAAAAAAAAAAAGGAGAAAAAAAGAAAGAAGGGAAAAAAATAAAAAAAAAATGAAATGATTAAAACCCCTTGGTTATGTCATTCTTTGAAATAAAGAGGGCCCTTATTTGAATAAAGTCCACTTTGGGCTTTTATTGAGAAAATGAGAGTATTTTGGACCTTTTAAACAAAATTTTCCCTCAATTTTTTCATAGTAGATGTCTAGACCAGTTCAGTCCCTTGTCCAATCCAATACATAGTTTTCACACGACCATGTTTGTCGCTTTACGCTGGTTGAGTGCGCTTGCCGAGACAAATGTTTTGCTTTGATCTTTGGATAATGACAAAATGGTTCATAAACTTTGATTCAATGTGCAATGTGGTTTCTAAAATTTTAATTTGACTAATATGATACCTGAATTTTAACCCATTATGCGATATGATCTATGAACTTTTAATTGACTAATACGAATCCATGAATTTTTGAAATATATTCAATTTGATCCCTAAATTATAACAAGATGTTCAATATAGTCCTTCCATTAATTCAATTTAGGGACAATTTTGAACACCTTTTTTTTTTTTATAGTTGAGGGATTAAGTTGAACATGTTCCAAAAGTTCAGGAATTACATTAAATAAATGAAAGTTCGAGGATTACATCACACATTAGGCTAAGTTCAAAGATCATATTTCTTAAATTAAAAGTTCAATGATTACATTGCATATTTAGCCAAAGTTCAGGAACCATTTATGTAATTTTCCCTTGATCTTTAGGATTGGGATTTGATTTCATTAAAATTTCATGCTTTTTTACTATTTTAAAACAACTTAGGTTTTTAAAATTGGAAAGTTGAAAGGATCTCTTTATCCTAGGTAGTCAAACTCAATGTGGCCAAATTTGGCCACAGTGTGGGCGAGCAAGGGCTGTAAGTCCTCGCCTAGGGGCCGCGACGCCCGCCGGCCTTCGAAGCTAGAAAGGCCAAAAAGGAAAAAATAAAAATAAAAATAAAAATGTGAATTTTTTTAAAAAAATTATTAAAAAATAATACATAAACGATGGCGGTATCACGTAGGACGGTCGACTTCCACGTCAACAGTTTCCTGTCAATAGGACTGAATTGACAAAAAGTGAAAAGGTTTATAACTGAATCGGCAAACTTAAAAAATTTAGGACTGAATTGATAAAATACGAAATATTAGGACTTTTTTTTTTGTATATAATTTTTCCCTGACCAATATGGTTGAGGTGCCCATTTATAGGAACTAATTAAAAAGTTTTTTGGGTTTGGCTTCCAAACTCGATCGTGCACGTCAGGGCAAATGAACGACAGAGACGGGGAGGGGCAGCCATCAATCGGAGCCGAAGCCCATGTTCAAGTTCAAACCGACAGAGATGAACGTTGGAAGGGATTGAATGAGAAAACGATGGAAGGGATGGCTGATCAAGCAAAGCCTGTTGCTGGACCCCACTCGTCCAAATCTGCTCATGGAGTAGCCGCTCCTTGTTTTGGAAGCTTTCTCCTCAGTTACGTTATTCACATGCATGCTCTCTCTCTCTCTCTCTCCGCACTGACTGCGGATGGTGTTCTTGAGGAGGTTGGGGTCAGCGCAGGTGGGGACGCCGCTGACTTGGTTGCACGAGCACATCACGCTCGCCACTTTCCCGTCCACTACGCAAGCCTTGAACGGCACGTCGTATGTGTCCCCTAAATCTTGCTTCTCACCTATAAAAAAAAAAAAAGGAAAATTGACAAAACTTCGTAATTTTTTCTTTGTTTTTCTTCTCTTCTTCTATTTTTTTTTTCTGGAACCCTTTCTTTCGTGCAAGCAATTCAGAAAAGTCTTTATCACAAGTGACAGCCACTATCATGAGCCGCCATCGGGTCTTGGCTGCGGCAGTTGCCGGTGGGTAGAAGTTTTCGTTCGGGCACGGAAAAATCGATCTAGGTTCGGTCGCAGGTGGTTCGGATCGATGGTCGGTGTTGTTCACTTTCCATTTGGATGGTTGGCCGCTTGGGAAGTGTCATCTCTAAGATGGGACCTGGGAGACAAAGCGACGAGAACGGGCGACACGCGTGTGACACAGGCCGATTGTTTCGTGACCCTCGTCGATGCGGAGGATCGTGGAGGATCAAACAACTTGGGTTCCGGAGTCCTCTCACACTCGTATAACCTTGAAGTAGTGCTTACTGATGTCAACATAGTAAATGAGCGATGCAAAGGGTACTAGACAACTGGGTCCTTAGGAATGGTGTCAGGACGGTCTATGCTAGGAGTTCTAAGATTAAACATAATGCATTCCTTAGGAGCTCTGAAGGTAGGGGTTGACCTCCCGTATACAAACTGGTCAAGAGTTGATACCGCTCTCCTAGTGAGGCATAAGCTGGCCGAAACCAGTTGTGGTGCCTATATTGACCTGTTGCTCGCTTTATACAAAAAAGATGTCCAAGCTAAGCTGGGTATGGTAAGATCCAATATAGAAAAGATATTCGCCTAAGTGTTCCATAGGACAACAAAAAACAAGGCTACGCCTGATGGCAGTTACTCGCCAGACGCCTCACGGGCTGTCCTTCGGCTAGGAAAAATGCCGGCCCGTGACACATGTTCTCTTTTTGTCTTCTTTACAGAAGAGGAGGACCTAAAACATTCTAGGCTGACACGTTGAGGGGTGACCGAACACCTAAATCATGCGTGAACTCGGCTGAACGGCTCATGGATCATGAGACGATGGTTTTCGAATCTAGACAAGTATTTTTCTTGATCCTATGTGACTAGAGCAATGAGGTCGGCATGGCCTATATTGATTGAAATGAAGAAGTAGGGGGGGCATCGACTCTACCTCCAAGGGTGAGATTGGAGTATTGTCCAAACACCACGGATAAGCATAGTTTCAGGATAAAACAGAAACCGCTCCATTCAAGTTTTGGTGAGAGTCGATCCGATTCCCGATTTCATCTTTTCAAGATCCTAATATACGGTTCAGTTATCGGTTCCCAAGAGAACCTGATCGAGAATCGAACTAAAATCCAAAAGTTATATTTATATCATTTTTTATTGTATCTTCTATATATATATACATCTAATGAGTGAATTTTATTTAATCTCTTTTTTTAGGTATGGATTGTCTAATAATGGAAACTATCATCGTAAATGAAGTTTAAGAGTGACGTGTAATAAATGTGTAGTAAGGCTTTCTTAGAATTATTTTAATTTAATCAATAGTAATTTTGATTTAAAAATATTATTAACTGATTAACTGTGTTTATTTTTTCTTTTAATTTCAAGTGGTTAGAATTAAAAGCAATTTTTCATGGATGATTGATGACTAGAGTTCTGTAATTTAGTTTTTATATTACGTGTGTTGAACTTTTTTCTTGTTTATTTATATTACATGTTCATATTTTATGGATTGTGCTATTGACAAATGAGAAATTTTCATTTTTATTGTTGCATTTACTTTCATTGTGCTTATCTACAAAATGCAAAAGAAAAAAGAAGACAATGTAGTATCTAGGTTTCAAAGTATGCAATGTAGGCTCTAGGTTTT
>JAGVVM010015216.1:0-19185 GCA_019149425.1 Psidium friedrichsthalianum | reverse complement strand
TTAAATAACGATTGTGCCATGGAGAACATGTTCACGGATCTCTAAGTCCGTAATCGGTCTAGAAAAGAAACTGAATATGATTAGCCGACAAAGGATTAGAGATGACAAAGCGTACCTCTTGAATGAAGAGGAAGTTGATGCTGTGGGCCAGAGGCAAAATAGATCTCTGAAGTATGGCGACAATATGTTCCTGGACCGCCGGCATTTCATTCAACATATTCCCGTCCGCATCCATAACAGAGAGGATTCTGTTTTGGAGATGTCTCTTATTGACAAAGTGGTGAAAATATTTCGTATTCAAGTCACCTTCTAAGCCCATTTCACCCGGGATTTCTGCTTGAAGAAGGATTCTTCTTGCAATCTGAGGTCAGAAAAAAGCTTTCTAATCCGGAAACTTTTCCAAGTCAGCAAGATGCTGGCTGTGAGGGTCAAGGAGAAGAGCTTCCTAACATCAGAAGGGCCTTTCTGGCATCCAAAGTACGGCTGGAGATATCCGAATAAAAATCCCCATTAAGCTATTTTAACCGGCCTTTCAATAGCTTCAGCTTCCGGCATAAGCAGAACATTGGAGAGCCTAGCATTTGGATATCTCAAACTTGTGTAACAATCGAGCGGAACACCCGGGTTCGAAAGCCAGTAGTTTAAAGAACTTGAAAGGCTTTTAGAAATAAGGTTGAGAAACAATACGGACCGTCATTGGAGATGATCCGAAACTCCAGGAGCCAAAAAGAAAGCTTCCGAGAAGGAGAATAGTTTCTCCATTGGTCGTTAACAAGAACTCGATCAATTTTCCTCTGTTTGCGCAATGGTCCATAAGAGGTCGACCAAGTAAATCTGAAACCAGAGTAACGAAGATCATCCAAACCAACATGCGCAATACATTGGCCGAATTCATCAAACGCTGGGATCCAACTATTGGAGCTCCCAACTATATCAGAAGGATCCTTGATAGCATTAAAATCCCCCGCCACAAGCCAAGGAGAGTCCCCATGAGAGGCACTAAGATGCTCAAGAGCCTGACCACAGCACTCTTCTAACGCCAAAGTATTATCAGCATAAACAATAGTGATAAAACACACCACATTAACAGCTAGCATGTGAAGGCAACCATGAATAAACTGATCTGAGGCTGATAGAACAACAAAATCCGCAGCCCGAGGATTCCAACCAAGCCAAATGCGTCCACGGGGGGAGTCAACATAGTAGCAATCCAAGTCCAATTCGGGATCAACGAAGCGGACAAAGTAGAGAACTTAGATGGAGGAACTTTGGTTTCCAAAATACCAATACAACAAAGGTTGTTAGCCTTAACAAAATGCCGAATTTAGCTTGCTTAAGGGGGTGAAGTAAACCCCTAATATTCCAAACACCAAGCACATATATACAAGGAAGGAGAGAGGATTACCCTTTGTTGCCGCCCGCTTCCTTCTGGAGGAAGCTTTTGGTTTACCCACGGGGGAGGCACCACTTTGAGGAAGAACATTGTGTTGTATAGCCAGACGAAGATGCCATCAGCACCTTAGACAGGTCAGATTTCATAGTAGGAGCATGGTTCGTTCTATTCCGCAAGTTCCGAAGTAGAGGATCCTCATCCCCGTCACTCCCAATGTTGCTAATGGTATCGTCTAACTCATCCTCCTGAGCTGGACATGACACCACTGTATCACTAGATTCACCCGTGCTATGCTTCAGGGACTTACGGGTTAAGTCCTCAGCCGGGACTGAAGGGGAAAAAACTAATTCCCAATAAAAATTTCTTGCCGGAAAAGCATGCCCAGAAATATTGAGACACCGATCGAAGGCTACGTCACAAAACGGAGAGGCGTCGTCGAGAGAGCGTTGGGAAGAATAGAGAGAGATTTTGTCGTGAGAAAAACGTCGTCAGTTTTTCTATTTCTCTCTCTCAGTGTATCTCAAATAGTGGGGAGTATCACATAACAACGTGATCTCTTTTACTCTATTCAAATAATAGATAACTGTTAGGTAGTTATTGGTTGGAAATATGGTGTGGGTGAATGAGAAAGTGTTTCTCAAAGACCACACCTGAGTTGGAATTGGGAAGTGGGAAACACTAGTCCCACATTGGAAAGGAAGAAGAAGGCTTTCAGTGCTTTATATATGGTTACACTCCTTTGGAGTGGTAACATAACAACAAAGTATATGCCTCGCGCGCAGGCGCAGGGGGGTGCAAATCTCGGGCCTCAACGAAGGTTCGACGAGGGGCGCGTAACGCACGACCTGCGTACACGAAATGCGGACCAGAAAAATGGGTCTCGCGACTAGCCCAATTTTGCATCATGGCTCAACTTTCTTTTTTTCAAATGGTACGGATTTTGTAACGGCAAATGTTAATGGATGATTTTGTAACGATGCTTTAATGCGAGCTCAGAAGCAGAATATGTTTCGGAATGAGCTCAGGAGCAACGTTCAGATTCAGAAGCAGCTCGCGTAGGGTCAGAACCAGCGTTCAGAAGCAGCTCGCGCAGGTTCAGAACCAGCGCTCAGAAGCAGTCGAAGCGGGGGTTCAGATCCAACGTTCAGAAGCAGCTCGCGTAGGGTCAGAATCAGCGCTAGAAGCAGCTCACGCAGGTTCAAAAACCAGCGGTTTCAGAAGCAGCTCGAGCGGGGTTCAGATCCAGCGTTCAGAAGCAGCTCCCGACGCTCAGAAGCTGACCATTTGTAACGGTTTTGGAATGTCATTACATTACGGCAGTTACAAATGGCAAGTTAATCATCCATTATGCCAGAGAAACGGCAGAATTAACAACCGTTACACCGTAACAATTACAAACGGCAGATTTAATTGGCCGTTATAAACTGTTACGCCATATTATTCCGAAATAATCCCTCTACTCATCTTATAAATAGCTGGTTTTCTCGTTCTTGAAAGATGCGCGGCATTCAGATTCTGATTCAGTGGAAAAGGCTTTGTTCTCCTCTGTTTTGCTCTGTTTTCTACTTATTCCTTGCATTGGTTTTTCGATAGTGTTCAAACACCAGTTCTTCAAGTTGCCGAAAGCTCTGAGGTTCTGTGCTCACCTCCTAAGCTGTTAACCGTTGTATCCTGGGAGACAGACGCTCACGAAACCTCAAGCACAGAGTTGAGGGAGGAGAATCTGTTTTAAGGAAACTGTGTTCAACACAGGCCTCGGTTTATACTTGTGTCGATCCCACTTTTCCTATGTCGAAAAGCTATTTGCAAGTGAATCTGAAAGTTTTCACCAAACCCTTTAAAAGTGAAAAGTGTTTTCCAGGAATTCAGATTCAGACAGTTCTGCTTCTGAACGCCCCCTTTTTGAGCTGATCAGATTCAGATTCAGATTCAGACTCACAACAGGTCTTCCCAACATTCCTTCTGAACTAGTGAATCTGAATCCTTCTGGAGTTGATTCTGAACATTTCGCACAACAGTTATCCCCTGGTGGTGAGGTGTGTTGCCTGCATGGGCGCACACCCTAACTATTATACACCAACATCTCTCACTCGCCCATGTAGGGCAAAAAAAAGGTTCCCACAAGCCCACCAGGACTAACAAATTTCACTTGCCCACTGAGGGCTAATTGTGACTCTCTCTTCTTTACAAAGTTCATACTGATAAATAGTCTGTGTAACCAACATACTCCGAGAGCTCGTTGCTATACATCTGTTAGGAGTATATAGCAGCTCAAACTAGGCATGACAATTCAGAGCAGATTCAGTATGCAGTGCCTAGATCGATCATTCACATTTACTTTCTCTTGATCTCTTTAAAATAATATATGTTGTATTCACAATTATAATTAAGTACAAAACAATCATAATTGACCGGTCTGTGAATACCAACTGTAATGTGAGTCAAAGATTATATCGATCTTCCTCTTTCCTTAAACCTCTCGATTTCAGTTCAGCTTGCTTTTCTAGAATGTCCCATTAACCGAATCACTCATGATCATTGGCAACACTCTAAAATAGCAAACACCAAAAAGGAATCTGAGAATAAGTAAGAGTCATGAGGGTACTATTTGAGGAACTCCTATCCTCAAGAGTCTCACACGGCTTAGAAAATTGAGATCAGAATTTCGCCAACTCTTATTGGTCGAATAATGCACACGTAGTATGAAATACGTATTATGGTATTTTCTCCTTCCCTATGAAGCGTATGTCTTCAAAAATAATACCGTACAGATGATGGTTCAGACATACCCAATGTCTAACTTGAGTTCACAAATCTACTCCAAAAATAAAATTCTTTCAGAACTCACATCTGGCATTTAAGACAGGTAAGGTGAAATATGTGGGTTACTTCACCTGCGAACATAATAAAATTATGACCTCATCTTAACACTCAGTTAAGGCGGCACTAGTACTTTAAGCTTGAGCTCTCAATTATCACTTAGATAATAAGTTTAAAAATTGCCTCATCTCTATTCATCGCACAGTAAATAGAGGCGATTACCCGTGTGAGTGGGTAATCTCCTATCTGTCCGACATACCTTTTCGATATAATGACCAAGCATTAACATGCATAAATTTCAAATAGACTTATAAACACTTATACTGATAAACAACATCATCAGTTATGAACATTTAGGGAAAATACAAATATTCAGTACATTAACTCTACGCAGTCCTAGAGTTTTGCATGACCAGTAAAAAACATCTCTAGGAATCGGCTTCATCATAGGATCTGCTAACATTCTATGTGTAGATATATACTGTACGTTCACATCTTTTCGTGGCTACCATGTCCTTGACATAGTTATACTTAAATGTCTATATGTTTGGTTTACAATGAAACTTAGGATCCTTAGTGTAAGCTATTGCTGCCTGACTATCACAGTAAATCAACACAGAATTTGCAGCATGTTTAGCAACACCCAAATGATCCAAAAATCTTCTAAGCCAAACACCTTCTTGTGCTGCTGTTGATAATGCTCGAACTCGGCTTCCATAGTAGACAAGGCTATACACTGTTGCTTCTTACTACTCCATGATATGGGCGCTATTATTAAGTAAGAATACATTTCCAGAGTGGATTTCCTCTCATCCAAATCTCCTCCCAGTCAGCATCAGTATAGCCCTCAAGGTCCAGATCACTTCCTTGATATGTCAGCGAGTACTCAACAGTCGCTCTCAGATACCTCAGGATTCTTTTAACGGCAGTCCAATGTTGCTGACCTGGGTTGGATTGGTATCTGCTAACCAATCCAACTGCATAACAAATATCAGGTCTAGTACACAACATAGCGTACATCAACTTCCAACTGGCCTATTGGCATATGGAAACATTTTCATTTGCTTCTTGTTCATGTGGATTTTTAGGACACATTCGACGACTCAATCCTTCACCTTTTGCAATAGGAGTATCAATGGGTTTACTATTTTGCATACAAAATCGTTCAAGGACTTTATTTATGTATGTCTCTTGAGAAAGAGATAACCAACCTTTTGGAACGGATGTCGCGACCCGAAAAATATTAAGTTTCATCGGATGAAACGGTTATTAGGTTAGTTAGGATTAACCCAATATGGACCCTCCCAGTCCTACCGAATCGCAACTTTGGTTTTTTTGTTCAAATGACTTAGAGTTTGGAGTCGCACTAATCGTTCCTGGTAGGTCGATTAGAAACCTAAATAAATTAGTGGGAGAAACTAATTTATCTCTACGAACCAGAGATTATGAGTTCGGGGACTTGGTTACGCTAGATTACTCTAACGCACTTTCTGTACAATTTCATGAAAAATTCAGTGGGATGATTTGAGAAAAAGTTTGGGTCAACTGATCAGAAGGGTAAAATGGTCATTTTCAAGGACCAGGGAGTGAAAACAGGTAAAAACCAGTTGAATATGGTCATTCCTTATTTTCCACAATTTCTGAGAATTTTTCGGAAATTTTTCCGAGACGATTTACCCATGAGGGGCAAAAATCGTCATTTTGAAAATATCAGAAAGGACAAAATTATCAGAAATGGCCTTCATCAGCTAAAATGATCTTTCCCTGATTTCTTTTGAGACTTTTCAGAATTTTTGAGGTTTTCTAATTTTTACGGATTTTTTTTAGAAAATTTTTTTTATGGTTTTATGAATTTTCCCTTTTTTTTTTCCTGATTATGATTACTATATATTTTTTTATTTTTTTTCAGAATTTCTATTATTACTATTATTATTATTGTTGTTGTTTTTTTTAAATTAACAAGACTATCGGACCTAGATCATGTCCAAAGACTAGACCCAACCCAGGCCTCAGCGACCTGAGTCCTTTCTTGAACTGGGCACAGCATATGAGCTCAGTTCATAAGCTACCCAAATAAATAGGACCTAACATTCAGACTTAGCCTATCCCTAAGCCCAACCTGGATTAAAACCCACAATAGACGCAAAGGAAAAGAAAAATCCCAAATCTGGCTATCAAGTCCAACCCACGGTCCAGTCAATCATTCGCATGAGATAGAGAGGTCAGCACTCTTAACTTTTGTACTCCTGATACATCGATATCAAGTAGTAGAAAGCACCGAGGAACTAAAGCGAAAAAAAAAAAACGTCGCTCTTTGTGTACTTATTCTGAGTAAACCAATTGACTATATATATCATACTTACCTTAATCGGCCAGACAAGCATATGTTGCCGAGTATTCCAGAGGTAAAAGACAACCAAAAAAAGGTAAAGAATAGTAACTCAATGTATAAACCACAGGCAATAAAATAATTTAGTCCATGCACTCGGTATTTGCGGACAACTCTTCCAGTACTTGATACCCGATTCAACCAACAAGCTCGCCGCGAGTGACGCTCACTGCTAAAAGTAAACAGCGAACTAATCTAAGGATCCCATGCTCACTCCAAGAATATATGTGTACTGATTTCTAGTTCACCTACCACTTGCTACCTCTTCCACCGAGGCCCCCAAAGTAAGGTCCATGCACAAAGTGTCTCATAATCTCTCCCTTTTTATATTTTCTTTTCTTTTCTTACCAACTCAGAACTAAATTCGCTCTACTAACAGTTTAAACCAAGAGCGGCAATATTATACTACCCTTCGTGACTAACCTAGGTTCTCGTCCTCGTTTCTTTCTGCATTATGAAATTTTGACTCATTTTCCATCATTAAACCATCTCTATTCCCCAGTAGTTGAAGATACGCAGCACCTTACGACCCTGGACACTCTCTCACCGTCAATGCCTCGTGTTACATAAACTAGTAGATGGTTTAAAGTAAGACTTGCCTTAACCGTTGTTACAGCTGATCTCCGAGTTTGCTGATTGTTGTGTGAACGCCAAATGTCTAGCTGGACAAAAGTAGCTAAACCGAAAGAGAGCAGTATGCCGTTGTCCATGTTGCGTTTGCTTTCCTCTCGCATCCGTCGGTCATCGGACAATGGCTGCGTCGCATGGGGAGCTCTTCGCGATTGTCCACGAGTCAGCAGCTTGCTCGTGTGCTCTCCATTCCAGAAAATGTTTATCAATTCCCCTCTCCTTCCGGCTTCACCGAGCGCATTTGCCATCGTCGAGAATTGACGGACCCAGTTTCGATGAAGTTGGATTACCCGCTGACTCGACGTAAGATGTCGTTGCTATATTCCTCGTGCGCACGAGTCCTCAGCAAAACTTGATATCTTCGGTCTTCATCCAGCTACGCCAGCTTTTGTTCGTCTCGCCGTCACACCGTTAAGCTGTGTTTGCCGAGGCCTTTCATCGTCGCCTCAGCCAGGAGCTTTCTTCTAAGTTGAAAGGTGTGTACGAGCATCTGGTATGTCCTACGCATGTATCTAAATGGTGTGTTGGATCCTTTGCGAATCTGAGAACAAGTCTACCTTCTCTTTTACTGTCTTCGTGATCTTCACATACTGAGCCACTCAGATGGAGAGGCGACACATCCTTCTTAATCTCGAAGAAGAAGTCCACAGTTAAGCCTTAGCTCTCCATGAACCTGTATTCTCATTATTCCATACTTGCCAAGGAATCATCGTCGGCGCTAGGGTATGGACACGCGGAACTTGGAAGAAAGCTTCATGAACTTTTGCTTTAAAGGGAGAGCTCTCCATCAGAACTTGAACTGGACTTCTCGTGGCCGAGCGAGATAGCAGCTCCTGGTGGTCTCAGGCATGCTCGGAGAGAGCTGTTGCCGCCATCCCCCGACCCTCTCCCTCTTCGTCTCTTTTCTTTCTTCTTTCGGTGGCCGCCAAGACCTCCACTCAGCGGTGCTTTTTTTTTCCTTTTTCTTTTCTCCCTACCTCCAAGGTTTTTCACTCACCTTTTTTTTTCTTTTTGACCGATCTCGTTTCTCTCCTCTCGATGTGCCTTCTTTGTTTATTCTCCACTTCTTCTTTTATTTTTTTCTAATCACCGAAATCACTCCTATCCCATCTTGTCCTCCACCCAAGTTCCTTTACCTTCTTTCCTGTTGACGGGTTTTATTGCCAAATTGAAGCAGAGTCTCGCTGGATGAAGACGGCCCAGAATGATGATTACTATCGTGACCTCACTGAGGATAAAAGCAATGATAATGAGGACCTATCGAGGAACTGTTGGGCAATGGCAATTAAAGGAGTTGTTTGGATCCCAATATCCTTGGATTATCACTAAAAGCATGATCAAATAATTAAGTGCCGATTCGACAATGAACTAGCCACAGTTGGAATCATCAGTTAGACCAAAGTTGGCCTTAACATGCAGGATACTTATGAGACTTTGATCAGGTTCATGTGAAGTAGCCTCTTTCGCTAAACGTCCCCCTTGGTTCGTAAGGCAGAGTTGGACAACAATTTACGCAAAGGGAAAATTCAATCAAGTGGCGGCTGTGTGGCTGATCATCAAAAAATTTGGACTATTAGAGGATAACGTCACGACTCCAGCAATGCAAAAATTGAAAATTACAAAGCTAAAATGAACTTTCTAAAAATTTTTCAATTAAACTGAAAATGAGGTTAACAAAGTAATTCTCGATTTCAAATTAATTTTTTGCAGATTTTATTTGGCCAAAATGGAGAGAAAATTAAAAGAAAATGCTGACTATTTTTTTTATATTTTTGTGGCCTCAAACGCTAATTTTTATTAAATATCTTCCTAATTTATGGAAAATATTAAAAAATACAAAAAAATATGAAAATAATTTTTTGGTCAAAATTAGTTCCCTAGGCTTGGCCAAGGTCCCAAAGTTGATTTTTTCGATTTTATGAATTTTTATGGATTTTCTATTAATTTTCGAAATTAAATAAATAAAAAAAACTGAAAAATACAAAAAATATGGAAAATCATTTTTTGGTCAAAATTGGTTTCCTAGGCTTGGCCAAGGTCCCAAAGTTGATTTTTTCGATTTTATGAATTTTTATGGATTTTTCTATTAATTTTCGAAATATAAAAAATACTGAAAAACACGAAAAATATGAAAAATAATTTTTTTGGTCAAAATTTGTTTCCTAGGCTTGGCAAGGTCCCCAAAGTTGTTTTTCAATTTTATGAATTTTTATGAATTTTCTATTAATTTAAAAATAGAAAAGATAATTAAAAATCAGGTGTCAACAGCTGCCCCTCTTTGAAAGGAACTCGGCAGAGGTTCATTTCAAAGACGAGATGACACCTGAATCCTAATCGACTCAACACAAAGTAATGAAAAGAGTCGTGACATTCGATCTTTAATACTCCTCTATGTAAGTTCTGATTCAGACCCGGTCGGAGGAGGCTTTCATGTAGTGAGGGAAAGACAAAGAGGCAAGGATTTACCTGCAACTTACTTGCTCGTTGTATGGCTGTTGCCTGACACGAATGCTCTACTGAAAATGGAATGAGAACCTAAGGATTCGTTATAAGAAAACCTCAGGGTAGTTGAACTTGGACCGTATGGTAGGTTAACCCATGGTAGATTCCTAATGAAAGGATTCTACTGATTAAAATTGGATTAAGATTTGACCCGTATGGTGGGTCACCCATGGTAGACTCCTAATGAAAGGATTCTACTGATTAAAATTTGACCCGTATGGTGGGTCACCCATGGCAATGCCTGTAAGAAGGACTTTGTGCCTATAGAAAGGACTTGGTGCCTGTAAGAAGGACTTTGGGTTGCCTATAAAAAGGACTTTGTGTGCCTGTAGGAAGGACTTTAGGTTGCCTGTAAGAAGGACTTTGATTGCCTGTAAGAAGGACTTTTGTGTGCCTGTAAGAAGGACTTTGGTTGCCTGTAGAAAGGACTTGGTTGCCTGTAAAAAGGACTTTTGTTTGCCTGTAGAAAGGACTTTAATTTGCTTGTAAAAGGACTTTGGTTTGCCTGTAGAAAGGACTTTGGTGCCTGTAAGAAGGACTTTGATTGCCTGTAAGGAGGACTTGGTTGCCTGTAAGGAGGACTTTGGTTGCCTGTAAGAAGGACCTTGGGTTGCCTGTAAGAAGGACTTTGGGTGCCTGTAGGAAGGACTTTTGATGCCTGTAGGAAGGACTTTGGTGTGCCTGTAAGAAGGACTTTGTTGCCTGTAAGAAGGACTTTTGTGTGCCTGTAAAAAGGACTTTTGAAAATGGACCATTCCGTGTTGGGGTCTCCAATGGAAGGGCTCCAGAGATAATATACCCTAGATGTCACCTTTTTTGGGTAGACTGAAGAGGTATTGATTGAGAAAATGATTTTGGGTATATCTGGGATCTAGGGAGACCAAGAATCCTGCAGACGCTCTAACCCGATTTAACTTACCTTGAAGGGTGCCATTCTGGGATCTGGGGAAACCAGAAATCCTGCAGAAGCTCAAACCCAATTTAACTGTTCTCCCATCACTTTAGGAATAAACCGATGAGGCAAAGATCAAGAACACGAGAGTTGGTCAATCATGATTTGATAAAGCTTGAGAACACGAGATTATATCAATCGTGTGCTGATGAAGACTTCATGAGAGCATGTTGATCATGAGTCGCAAGGGTTCAGAAGACTTACCTGGATCTTTTGAGTTAATGATCGAGGCATAGACAGACTGATTGTATCATGTCTGCTTGCTCACTGAATGACCTTATGTGCTGCAATGGATTTGAGCACCCAGACAATCATCAGAATTGAAAGGTTCAGGCTGAAGATATACTCACCTGAAAATGCTTGGCGAGCATTAGCCAACAGGGCTTGTTTGTTCAATAGCCTTGGATGAATTTCGAGACCTCGGAGGGTAACTCGACTATCATGAATGCACTACCTGTCAGACAGTGTCAGAGGTAACATGTGCAAGCATTTTATCAATGAGTTCATCAGTTCATGCAAAACCATTCAGTTGAGTTTGCAATGATTAAAACCGTATGTGTTTGCTCATAATGTGGATCATGCATGACTATTCTGTCGAGTTTGCATTTCCAATTCTGTCCAGGGAGGTTATCATGTCATGAATACCTCGGATGTAATCTGAATGGGGACTTCAGTCCGAAAGGGCTTTCTCTCACTCTCGAGAAAGGCTGGTTTATCCTGATTGCAGGATTTGAAAAGAAATCACTCAACCTTACCATCATCGCATTCAGCGAAGGTCTGAGTAATCTCGCAATTGATACGATCAAGCCGATCTGGAGGTCTTGATTAGGACCGTAATGTGGGCTGGGTCAAAGGCTTATCAAAGGGGACTCATTTCGAGTCAAGGCCATTGACAAAAAGGTCTTCATCATCTGCTCCGGGTTTACAAGTCAAGAACCCTGCAAAATGAGAGAGAAATAATCTTGCTCGAACTTCTTCGATGCTTAAAGTCATTCAACTCTTACATTAATTCAAGTGCTCTAATCAGAAGAGACTTTCAAGGGTCGTAACGTAGGTCGGGATTTGGGTCTGAGAAACGAAGGGCTCGTTTTGGCTCAGAAAAATATATGAGAAGGGCTTGGTGTTGGTGATCATTGCAGTCTTGTCACCGATCTTTGACCTTCCTGAATTTGTCTTCAATGAATACCACCATTGGCTGAGGGGTGGTAGTTCTTTTACACTTTGCAAACTGACTTCTTTGGGGATCCTTTTTCGGGAATTCTCAAAATGTATGTTCGAAGTCAGAAGTTCATTACAGATATATGGGCATTGGCCTTGCTTTTGATAGGCACTTTGCTCTTTCTGCCCGAGATTCTTTGGAGTAGCCTTTGCTTTTCTTACTCCCGACTCCCTTTTGTTTGGAAGCAGGCCCATTTTCTTTAGGCTACACTTGTTTTTCTTTTTCTTTTGTTTAACAATCTTGTGATTTTGAATTTTAGCAACAAGATGATTTTCAACAAATGATACTAGACATTACATGAAAGTCTAGCATATGAAATGGGCTAATTCGAGAATTCTCTATTGGCCCAATTTCTTCAATTCTGCTCCTTGGGGGAAGGTGTCGTCGTTACCTTGAAATGAGCAAGGATCACCAACATGGGCTTGAGAAATGAATTTGCAGGCTCAATTGGGTTATGCAAAGGATGAGTGTGTAGGATAGAGAAAATAAATGCTCTTCGTCATCCTAAAGCACTTGAATTAAAATTCGAGTATCATGCAAAGAAACACTCGAAGATTGATGTTAGTCCAAGCAAGAGAATTTCTAACCATTTATCTCCTGATATTGTTGGAATTACCTCTGTTTTGCCCCAGTGTGGGGTGGTTCTTGACAGGGTTATGAAATGAAATCACCGTTCAAATGGGTTGTCAATGGTTGCCTGAAGTGTTTGGAATGGAGAATGAATGCCTCCTTCACTTCGACTATCGTACCTTTTGCGAGAAAACCCATTGCCTTGGAGAATGCGGAATCTGTCTACCGCTCAACTCACTGTGGATTAAATACAGGACGTATGTGGAAATGGCTTGCCTTTCATCGTCCTGTCATGCCCCATTCTGTACATTCGATGCATCGTGTACAGTTTATACCCCAGTCAAAATTGACAAATTGAACATGCAGAACAGTCATGCATAAATCATGGAATGTGTAAACATCATGCAAATATGGCAATACAATGTACAAGTATGGAAATTGCCCCTGGCTGTGTGGGCGGATCAAACACGTTGAGGGCCTATTCCCCGAGTCGAGGAGTAGCTTGTTTCTGGTTTTGCCTCTTTTCGATCCAGGGTTCGCCATTGATTTCCCCTATTTCATCAGACAGATCGCATCAGGCGATCATAACTTGGCCCCTTGGGGCTGTTTTCTTTGACGTATCAGATGTTAGTTTAACATTTCCTGTAAAAAGGAAGGAGACATGTTAGCCAGTATCAGAAATGATGAACTGGACACGATACTGAGTTACCCTTGAGTACTTCGCGCAACTCCTTTACCAGTTTTACCACTCGGGATTTTCTCCGTGGGTATGTCAAGTTAGACATTTCCTGTCAAACAATGGAGGAGAAGACGTGTTAGTCAGTATTAGAAATGATGAATTGGATACGATACTGGTTTACCCTTCATCTTGAATGTTTTGCGTGAGCCCTTTATCAAGTTCACTGGATTGAATTTCCCTTGGCTTTGGCTGGACACTTCAACATTAGGCAAAGCTCATGACAAAATACTGACCTTGGTATTGCTCGTCGAGTATTCCCGTCTCTTTCTGCAAAAAGAAATGCGAGAAAAAGTTGTTTTACTTATTTACAATACTTACAACATTCCCCAACCTTGGGGATCGAACTCGGGATGTTTCGGACCACTGTCATTCCCCATGCCATCCGGTCCACAAGACCGTAGGCGTTCGTGGAGGTTCGCCTTTAGGTGTTAATCCTTGAAAAGACGCGGTCTTGCACTAGGCAGTTCACGCCGCAGTTCTTTTCAATTCAAATTTCAATCCCTGTTAAAACAGAAAAATAATTCAGAATTCGAAACGATCTTGGGCAAATTGGAACGATACAAAATTACCCTTCTTTTAGATTCTTCGCGTCCTTCGCCTTTTTCTTGTTTGAAGTCTGTCATTCAGTGATAATATCCGCGAATTGATTTGCCCCCAGTTTTGTCCAACTAGGGAATTTCGTTTTTGAGTACAACTGTATTCTCGGGTCGTTTCGTAAATTCCTGAAACAGAAGGGATCTAATTTAAAGCTGGAGCAATTTGAGGGTAAATTGAAACGATACTGTTTTACCCTTCTAGTTCGCGCGGTTTTTTACTCGCAATAAATTCACTATGAGTTTGGTGTGGTGGCAGACTCGCGCATTTAATTGGGGAAAGGGAAATGACTACTTCTTGCTTTCACGCCAATTCTTAGACATTCATAAAAGAAGACAACATCCCGTGCAAGATAAAGCATATTCATCCATTCAGGATTGATTTTTCTTCCCCATCTGCAGGCTTTTCCATAATCAGCTGGCTTCATTCCGGACTAGGTACGCGTCGGCCATGTTAAGGTCTGGTGGTCACTGGCTGAGCATGTGCATCACAGCCTCAATGCTTTACCGATATCAAACTGGTTGATTATGGCAAAAAGACCATCGTCAATGTCCGCTTGGTGGTGATCTATCCCTTCTTCCTCGGGAGGTATTGATGATGATCCAGTAGCATTGGTCCTTTTGTACCCTCTTCCAATAGAACTCGATCCTGTTATAAACTGGTCTAACTCACCTCTTAAACGTGCATTTTCGATCCTCAGATCATGCATTTCATCGAAGGTGAGGAGGAGGCTGTTGCAGTTGGGGCAAGTGGCGGAGTTAAAAGCCTCTTTATACATCTTGTTTTCCGCTCGGAGGTTTTCATTTTCAACTCTTAGAAACTCGGCTTCGTTGTGCTCATGACGAGTCTTCATTCGGGTTCGCCTATTTTGAAACCAGAACTTGATTTGCGAAGGTTCAAGTCCTAGCTCTTGACTCAGTTCCATTTTCTGTTTGCTGTCTGGCATAGGGCATGTTCTGAAGAAATCCTCAAGCCTTTGTACTTGCTCCTTAGTATGGCGACGGTAACGCTTCTTTTGACCCTTACCGTTGTTGTCCTTATCTTTACTGAGATCTTGGACGTCGTTGGCGGAAGGGCCAGACTCCATGGGCTCGATCCCAAACATGGCTTCGAACTCTTCCTCTCCCATATTCAGCAGGTAACGATAGCTCTCGAGAGTATTGGGTTGAGACATCTTCGATTTGGCGATGATTTCTCAAGATCTGCTATCTTCTCTGTATTCTCACTCACTCTGAATTCTTCTGAGCGACCGGGTATGCTTTCGAAACTTTTTTTGAGCACGAATGAATGTTTCAGGAGAATGCCTCTTTTTAAAACTTAGGCGTGGGTTCATAAATCGTATCGCTCCCTCCAAGATTCCGTCTTTCTCAACCTTTTGCGTGTCTTCTGCACGTTTTTTTTCATCCTTTTCATAGTGGTAGGGCTCCTGTCGTTATTTCTTCCACCTATCTCAAGCGTCGGCGTTGCAGGTGAGGTCTTTTCCCCATTCACAAATGAAGACAAACCTTCTCTTCTTTTCGCTAAAAATTGCCGTGTCTTCCACTCAGCTCGTCTTTCCGTCTTCTTTTTCAAAGTGGCGGTGTCTCGTCAAACTTTCTGCGGAGATTTCGGACTCGCTTGGCTCGAGGTCGCCATCTGATGGGAATTCGAGCCAACGAGGGTGGTGCCAATAGAGAATGGTAGATAAGAGAAATCTTGACTGGTTGATACCGTCACTATGAAATCAATATTTACTTCAAAGCAGATTACCATCTTCGCATTCCGCTCATCTGCCTCACTTCTCTCCCCCTTTCTTTCGTATTCTGCTTTCAAAAATGGCCAATTCTCCTAACCATGCCTTCTCCGCCGAAGTCCTGGCTGGGTGGGAGAGACTCTACAATCTTCTTGGTAGAGGTTACGCTCATATAGCCCAAAACTCTACCGTTGAGGCTGAAATCCTCGGTTTATTCAGGACCGTGGACGCTGCTTCTGTTGAGGGTACCCAACTGGGGAAGGAGTATCGGAACTTCTCGACCCTCTTCATCAATTTTCTGGCTGCCTATAACCGCGCTTATGAGACGGTCCTTGTGACTGCCGTCGTGAAAGCTCGTTACCAAGACCGGCACGAGCGTCTGGAAACAATCACATTTGTGGCTGATAATCACAAGAAGGCCCTCAAGTTTGCTAACGATCAGCTTTCGTGGCTGGTTCGTGAGAGGGAAAGTTGGTGAACCGTCTGGCCTTGGTCCAAACTTACGCCGAACAGGAGCCGGGCAATATTGTGATGAGGTGCAAATGCGGTTGGCTGCAGGAGAGACTTGATGACATTACGGCAGACATTGCTTTCGAGAGGGCGGCGATTCCGGACCTGGAGTTTGCCGTCGAGCATTATGAGGCCAGTATGGCCCAGGCTAAGGAGAAGTGCGATCGCCTCTTCTTTAGGCTCGCGGAGCTTAATCCTGAGAGCGCCCGGTGCACCCAGAGCATCAACTGTTTGGAGAGTCAGTTGAGCTCTTTCGTAATGGTTATCAGGGCCCAGTTTGGCTTTACCTTTCCTCCCCAGTGAGCTATTGTAAAACCTGTTGATGTATGGAATAAAAGGAATGTTTCGCATGTCTATACTTTTGTTTTCCTGTCATCTCTTCTCCTGTGCAGCATGATGAACGGTTCAAGGCACTGGAAGCACCGAGGCTTAACATTTTTCTTGATATTAACTACTTCAGACGATTAAATCAACTTCCGATAGCGGACCCCACTAGCCATCTTGAGCCCCGTGAGCTACCCACGTGAATTATTGCAAATACGACCGTTCGATTAGCGTGCCCATAAATCAGGCCACCTGTTGTGTGCCCCACCTCAATCGTGCTTAGTCTCTTTCGGCGTCCACTTATTGCTGTCGGTCGACTGTAACATTGGGAGGAACGCTGTGGGCCATGCTTATTAATAAAACATTAATCACCGAAGACCTCCACGTGGTTCGAATTCAAGGAAGTTTTAAGGCGACCTTTGGTTGACTTAATCGGAAAAATGTTGTGAGATCGGGTCAACATACACGTTACATAAATTTTGACTATACAGTCTCTGGTTCCCCCAAAAAAGTACAGGAGTCTCCCAGTACATTAGAATACCCCATGCCCGATCTGGATAAATTTATGGCCCCATCAAAATACAAAGCTTGTACATGTTGACTTGATTGACACGTTTCTGACTCCGGAAGGATTGACTTCTTCGCTTGCCCCCAGGATTATCAGTTGGGGCATCGGTAATTATCCGTCCTATCGTATCCCTCGAAGTTATTCCCCATTTTACTCCCGCCTGAGGTGCCTAGGATTCCCTACAAAAGCAAAGGACATAATCAGTATGTGATCCAAAAGAGGTCGGTCCATGACTCCTATATTAGTCGAATTTTATTTTATTTTTATTTTATGAGAAATTAGAGAGGATTTTCTTAGAAAAACATGGGTGAATTCCTTCAGAAAAATTTTCTTGCAGGTTTTATAACTTAGGAAAAATGTAACAATTTCCTTTGATATTTACCAAATTTCTCGAAAGGATTTTCCTTTTTTATAAGAATGAATTTTCAGGGTAAATTTGTTGAGAAAATCTTGTGCTTATGAAGCCTTAATGAAAACGGTAACAAAATCTTTCATTTAGTAAACAAATTTTCCTAGGGATTTTTCATGTTCATGTTCATTTTTCATCATTCATTTTAAATGGATACCAATTTAGTTTAATTTCTTTGAAAAATGATGATGATATTAAATTCAAAATTTGACCGACACCTAACATGGACCGACCAAAAATAAATGCAAGATGAAGTTAGAAACCTTACTTTCACCGTGAAAAATACATGTAGATCACATAGACATGCACATGAATCGTGAGTTTAAGTCTTAGCCTATCTACTCTAAAGGCTGACAAATTGAAGCGAAAGACTTACGGCAAGGCGACAATCTCGCGCACATAATCAAGATTAGCCGTGATCCCACGACGTAACCAGGATTAGCGGGGGTCTCCCAACTTCGGCTGCTCGAGCTAAAAATTAAAACCACTGCTTGGTAATCTTACCAAGCCTGAGGCCTAACTTTTAAACTCATTTTTGAAAAGAGGTTCGGGATTGAATCTGGACTAACTTTCGACGTGATCTCACGCACTCCGAACGCTAAAACCAAATCACAATACCATCCTAAAACTAGTGGCCCAGGTCCGGCCACAGGACGTGTGTGATGTAGTGCTAAAACAATTAATCATGCACAACAATTAATATACAAACACCGCTTCAAAAATGTGCGAAATTAAACAAACAATTCCAACACCAACCTGCAAAACAAATGGTTAGTCAAACACTCCACCCTTATAACTCCCATCTGCGAACCATTTAACACCTAAAGATTAGGATTCACCCAATTCAGATCAAATAAATTTTCATGAAATATTCTGGCCTAAGTCCTCTAGGTTCTTAATTTTTTCAAAATTAAGAACAGGTCCCCAGTGGAGTCGCCAAGCTGTCGCGACCCTAAATATTAAGTTTTTCAGGTTAACGGATTATCAGGTTAGATTAGATTAATTAACCCAATACGGACCCTCCCAAGTCCTAACCGAATCGCCAACTTGGTTTTTTTTGTTTGATGGCTTTTGAGTTTGGAGTCTCCACTTCTGTTCTCGGTTAGGTAGGTCGATTAGAAACCTAAATAAATTAGTAGGAGAACTAATTATTTCTGCGAAC
Organism: Psidium friedrichsthalianum; assembly: GCA_019149425.1. NCBI lineage: Eukaryota > Viridiplantae > Streptophyta > Magnoliopsida > Myrtales > Myrtaceae > Psidium > Psidium friedrichsthalianum. The sequence goes on along the minus strand of JAGVVM010015216.1, from coordinate 672 downwards.
CAGAGATTATGAGTTCGGGGACTGGTTACGTTAGATTACTCTAACGCCCTTTCGGTACCATTTCATGAAAAATTCATTTGGGTGATTTGAGAAGATTTGGATCAAACTGATCAGAAGGTAAAATGGTCATGTTTCAAGGACCGGGAATGAAAATAGGTAAAACCAGTTGAATGTGGTCATTTCCTTATTTTCCACAATTCTGAGAATTTTTCGAAATTTTCAGAGACGATGTACCCATGAGGGGCAAAATCGTCACATTTTGAAAAATATCAGAAAGGACAAAATTATCAGAAATGGCTTATCAGCTAAAATGATCTTCCCTGATTTCTTTTGAGCACTTTTCAGAATTTTTTGATTGTTTTCTAATTTTACGGATTTTTTTTTAGAAAAAATGTTTATGGTAAAATTTATGGCTTTTATGAATTTCCCTTTTTATTTTTCTGATTATGATTAAATATATTTTTTTATTTTTTCAGATTTTCTATTATTACTATTATTATTATTGTGTTGTTTTTTTTTAAATTAAACAAGACTATCGGACTAGATCATGTCAAAGGCTAGACCCCAACCAGCCTCAGCGACCTGAGTCCTTTCTTGGGAACTGGGCACCGCATATTGAGCTCAGTGCATAAAGCTACCCCAAATAAAATAGGACCTAACATTCAGACTAGC
>JAGVVM010015215.1:0-12046 GCA_019149425.1 Psidium friedrichsthalianum | reverse complement strand
GATTTTATGCCAAGGAGTCGCTTTATGTAGCCATATTAACAAATACCTGAACCTAACTTGAAAATCTATGGTTTCCTTTAAGACCTTAATTCAATCAAAACCAGGCCACTAATTGGGTTCGTTCTCGTTGGAACCCTGAGTAACCTGACTGAATACAATCCTTGGTTTTGTACCTTTATGGAGTGTAGGGTCCAATATGAAGCCAAGATACTGTGTCTGCTCATCATGTAACTGAATATGAGGCAATTATAAGATGATCGTTGACTATCGATCGTTGACTATCTTTATGTTGTGAAATCCTTTTTCAAATTCTCTTACAAAGTTGCGTATGGCTTGCATGGCAAATGACAATATTGAAAATATTTGGCTGGGAGCTGGAGCCTAGTTACAAGAAATCACTGATCTTTTTACGAGTGTAGACCTGGCAATAGCACATAAGTCCTTTAACAATCAGCGCTTTTCATCTGTTGTCTTGTATTATCATACCCCTGCAAAACTTTAAAAATCACGTTTCCCTGTCTTTAACTGGACATTTTGTTTGGTGTCTTCGGTGAATTAGCAGTAGTCTTCTTGATATCAATATATCAAGCTAACTAATTAATTAATGCAAGACAAATCAATTAGAGTACCGAACAATTTGGATTGTTAGAATGAGTCATATAATCATACTCTAACTTGGGGAAAATTCTTTTACAAGTTGATGGGATGAAATGTGTGGCTAGTCATTTAATGCATGCTGTATAATGGCCAAAGCTCATGTTGTCATGTAGACAGTTTTGTCTAATGATAATTGTTAGGATTCAGGGATTGTTTTATACAAAAGTTGGTGCTGGTTTTTGGATGTTACCTTATTTTCAGAAGATGTAGCTGGTTTGTTGTTTTGGGAGCTTATCTTTCAATTATATTGTCATCCACAAACTAGTCTGGTCTTCCATTTGGAGTGATGGAGAATTGGAGATTCTTTCAAGATTCAGTGATTCTTTTGTCTCTTGGCTCTACGAAGTTGCATAAATTTCTTGAATGTAATTTTACTCCTATTTGAAACCACGTGATCATTTTGCTTAATCGTTTCTTGCTTGATATTTGTGCATTTGACTTGTAATTAGTGAAAACCTGTTGATGTCTGATGACAGCTTTAATAGTCAATCTTTCAACTCACTAAATTTTGGGGAAGAAACTACCTTAGTTTGATTGATGTGAGATGTAGATTAGCTTTGTCATCTTGAGGAGATTGAGAGGGTTATCCTATTATTCCAATAGTAGTGATATTGCTTATTTTGCTTGGACATGAACTGCTTTATTGGTTTCTATCACAATGCACACCAGGGTCACTTTATCGGCTAGTTATTCTTCAAGGTTTATTGTGCTTATCTCTTAAGTTTCACCTTGAAGGCACTTTTATGTGTTTTCTTCTTTCTGCGGAAATGGATGTTTCAAAGATTAGAGCAGTGCATACTCTGGCTATGTTATCATAGCTGCGAACTGTTTCTGAATGCTAAAAGGTGTACTATTTTGCTAAAGAGTGAAAAGGCAAGAAAGGGAGGGAAATGGAAAAACCATCTTTTAACTATGTTGCAGACAGCTAAAGGGATAGAACTTTCAGGTCTGTGAAGGATATTACTCGTTCAACTATTAAAACAGACCAAAGAGACTTGGAGCTTAAAATTTACTAAAATGATAAGTAGTCAAACACCTCCAGAGGGTTCTAATGCAGCTTCATTGTTTTTCTTGGCAAATTACACAAGTTTCATGCCTGTTATTTGATGTGTACTGCCCTTTCTTCACTAAGGGGCACATTTTTAAGAACCTGACATTTGTACTTAATTTCTGGCATAGTGAGATGGTATGTTGATTTATCTGCCTTATAGATATGTTAGAACTACTCTTGATTTTTGTAAAGCTTTGTTAACTCTCTTTGTGGAGTTTGCCACCCCCTGGTTCCCTTGCAGGGAGATTCTTGCTTACCTATGAACTGAAAAGCTTATTAGCATATGCATAAATAATGATTTCAGGCAGGAACTCATCTCCCATGTGGGATGATTGGTTTTCAACAAGATTAGGGAAAAGCTCGATGGAAGGGTACGTTTTCTTGCATCATGCACTTCTCCATTGTCTCCTGAATGTGATGGAGTTCTTGAAGATGTAAAGTCGGCTTCTTTTTTGGAAATTTTCATTTCTCGTCTACTGATTGAATGCTACATTCTAATAGAATAATGCTAGCTTATTAGCTTGTTCACTTTAGAGGTATTATGCACTCAATTGATTATGATGAAATTTTTGAAGGAAAAGCATTTTCTTCACTTCTCTCAATGTTATCAACATTATTTGAGATTGATAAATGTGAACTTCATTTTTGATATGTGACTGATCAATAGGCGAAAGGTGAGGTATATTTTGGTTTTTTTTTTGAAGTATTTGTTTTCATTAGATATGAATCTGCTTGGTGATGGGAAGCGCTTTACATTTTCTGAACATTAGGAGATGATTTTGGTAACTTCTTTTACTAGTCTTCCTCATCTAAAATTACCAGTATTATACATGTTTATGTGTACTCATGGTTGACTTATATAATCCCCAGTTGATTGTGATCAGAATGATAAGCATCCAACGGGAAAATTTACACTTGACAAGATAAAGAGGCCTCTATATGAGAAGCATCCAACAGGGAAATTTGCTTGGACAGTGACAGATGACACTGACACGGTTAGTACTTCTGTTTATTGCTCAGATTGGTAGAACATTGCAATTGCTACCTAGAATAGGCACATGGAAGACGTAGTTTCTCTTTCTGACTTGTAAATTGATGAGATTTGGTCGGTTGAGTAATGACAGTTTCTTTATACCTAGAATAGGCACTGGTGGCCTTCGATGGATGATGATAGGCAGCACTAACTGCCATGCTTAGTACTAGCAGTCAAATTATGCCTCAAATTGAGACTCCCTCTCAAATGGATGGTGATGGCACAAAGGTCACTTAATGTCTTCATGAAACTATGTAAGTTTTTGTTCTGTTTCATTGTTTGTTGTTCAAGTTATTGTCTAATGTCGCTACTTCGTCCACTATTTTTTGTATGATTTCATCAGCAGTAATGACTAGACTTCACAAATGGGTATGGAATTTAATGAAGTAGATGAGGCATGGGAGTTTTGGAAAATGTATGCATTCAAAATTGATTTTGATGTATGTAGGAGAGTTACTAACAAAGGGAAGGATGATTCCATAACATCTACGCGCTTTTGTTGTGCAAAAGAGGGACATGACAAAAAAGATAAAAGCTGGAATTAATAAAAAAAGCCTAGACCTGAAATGAGAATGGATTGTCATGCTCGAATGGGAATCAAATTAATTCGAGGGAGTAGTAAATATTGTGTGTATGATTTTGAGCCAACACATTCCATCCACTCCACTTTGCAGAGCGTACTCACTTGATATGGTCACATAGGCAAATAAGCAATGTCCAAGCTTAGCAAATTGTGTTGGCTGACAATGCCAGGCCTCACACAAAAACAGCAGCATGACTTATCTAGTGTACAGGTTGGGGGGAGAGAAAATGTTGGTTACACTAGGGTTGATGTAAAAAACTATCTTTGCACTAAACGATGAAGAGACATGGCCTTTGGAGACGCGGGATGTTTATTGAAGTACTTCGAAAAATGACAGATCTTAGACACATCTCTTCTTCTATGCTGTTCAGCTTGATAGTAATGAGCAAATAACAAACATATTTTGGGCAGATTCTAGGATGGTTATTGATTATGCCCTTTTTGGTGATGTTGTCACCTTTGACACCATATTTTCAACCAATAAAGAGTATAGGCCACTTGTTTATTTTTGGATTCAATCACTATAGAGAGCTTGTGATTTTTGGGGCTACACTTTTATATGATGAAACCGCAGATTCCTTCAAATGGCTTTCGAAACATTCTTGGGGGCATACAACTATAAGAGGCCTGCAACAAGTTTTACTGATCAAGATGCAGCAATGTCGAAAGCATTGGAAGAGGTAATTCCCGAGTCAAGACATGGATTGTGTACATGGCATCTAATGCAAAATGCTATTAAAAATATTGGTCATTTAATGAAGAATGGATCTAATTTTTTGACTGATTTGAAGAAGATTCTCTATGAATATGTAGAAGTCCAAAAATTTGAAGATGCTTGAGATTCATTACTTTCAATATATGAAGCTAGTGACAATTGTTAGCTTCAAAATTTGTATAGGTTGAAAGAGAACTAGGCTAGATGTTATATGAAATCTACAGTGACCTTGGGGATACGTAGCACACAATTGAGTGAGAGTTTGAATGGAGATTTGAAAGATCATCTTAGATGTAACATGAATCTAGATGGATTCTTCAAGAGATTTGATAAGGTGGTACTTGATAAGCGGTACAAAGAGTTACAAGCTGAATTAACGGTAGAGAGAAATTGCCAACGATTTTGTGTCAGATATCACTTGTGTTGCAGCAAGCAATAAGGTCTATACACCTTGATATTGAAAATTTTCAGGTAGAACAGATGAAAACTTTTTCCCTGGTTATCAAGGAACGTAATGAGAGGGCGTTTTGCGTGAATATGTTATTGTTTAAATGGTACGAATGAACAATAGTACAAGGTCACGGGTGGCCTAAGCAATGAAGTGGTGAATTGTGCATGTAATCATTTTAAAACCGTTGGATCTTATGTTGCCATGTGTTGAAGGTGCTTGATAACTTGGATATAAAGTTAATTCCTAGTGCTTACATTTTGAAGAGGTGGGCACGTGAAGCAAGATATAGAATACTAGAGAAGCATGGTTTAGATACTCATGTATGAACTCTCCTTATACTCTTTTTTACTCAATTTAGTATTCTAATTTATTGGTAACTTCTAATAATTCTATATATTCGTTCAGGGTAATGGTGACATGGATGCTACTGATAGATATAGAGAGGTGTGTCCTGAGTTTGTGAAGATAGCAGTTAAGGGCTCACAAACTATTCAGAGATATGAATTTATCAAGAAGATGATCTTGACAATAAACAAATCTCTCGATGAAATGCCACTTGGAGGTGAGGCTCAAAGAAATTTAGCAGGCTTAAGTGAAGATACGAGTCTCATTGCAAAATGTACGGGACTCAAGAAGAAAGATGGATGCAAGGAGGAAAGTGACATAAGAGCTGTCTAGAGAAGAGTAAAAGAAAATTAAGAAGAAATGAGACATACCTCATGCTTCTTCGGAAGCTTCTTCTGCACCTCGACTTCTTCAAAGTTACAATAGCCCTTCAGGTTTTTTACAGTAATCTACTCACTAACATTGTATTGGTTCGAAGGTTGGTGGATCATTTGCTTGCAGCTCCCCTGAATTTTCGACAATGAGATAGCAGGTATGCCTGCTCTATAAGGTCAAGACAAGACATGCTGTTTTGTTCTCTCATTCTGCTTACTCATCCTTTTTTTGGAAGATGTAAAGCAGCATATTTTACATGAATGTTGCTGAAGATAAACTAAATTGTATTGATTGTGATGTTTTATTGTTTTTCTTCCTTTTTTAGGGTGGTAATATGTAAAACAACAGATTGGATTTTCAGCAATCCTCATGCCTCTGCCTCATCTGATGTTAATGTCAGCACATCCAACTCTGCATCGAGGCCAAATGATGCGGGATTACATGATGAGGAGGGAGTAAGTGCCTCATCACTTGACTTATCAGATTTCTCAGTTTGTTTCACAAGTTTCGTCTTCATCAGTTTTAGGATCCAGTCGACATGGTAATTCACATTAGAAGTTGCAGGCTTGAATTTCTACACCCACTATACTGCTGAAGACTATTAATTCACAGTAGACTATTAATTCACATTAGAAGTTGCAGTTTTCGATTTCAAAAATCCTTTGTTCGCTTCTCAGTGAGAAACTTGCTGAATGTACTGGATCAGGCTGTTTGAAAATTGTTGGTTTCTAGCGTACTTTTCTTGGAATTCTATTATGGAGCAACCCTTGCTTTTCAGATATCACATCTCTGATATCTGAAAAGCAAGGGTGCTCCATAATAGAATTCCAAGAAAAGTACGCTAGAAACAAAACAATTTTCAAACAGCCTGATCCAGTACATTCAGCAAGTTTCTCACTGAGAACGCGAACAAAGGATTTTGAAATCGAAAACTGCAACTTCTAATGTGAATTAATAGTCTACTGTGAATTAATAGTCTTCAGCAGTATAGTGGGTGTAGAAATTCAAGCCTGCAACTTCTAATGTGAATTACCATGTCGACTGGATCCTAAAAACTGATGAAGACGAAACTTGAGAAACAAACTGAGAAATCTGATAAGTCAAAGTGATGAGGCACTTACTCCCTCCTCCATCATGTAATCCCGCATCATTTGGCCTCGATGCAGAGTTGGATGTGCTGACATTAACATCAGATGAGGCAGAGGCATGAGGATTGCTGAAAATCCAATCTGTTGTTTTTCAATATTACCACCCTAAAAAAGGAAGAAAAAACAATAAAACATCACAATCAATACAATTTAGTTTATCTTCAGCAACATTCATGTAAAAATATGCTGCTTTACATCTTCAAAAAAAGGATGAGTAAGCAGAATGAGAGAACACAAACAGCATGTTTGTCTTGGCCTTATAGAGCAGGCATACCTGCTATCTCATTGTCGAAAATTCAAGGGGAGCTGCAACAAATGATCCACCAACCTTCGAACCATATAACAATGTTAGTGAGTAGATTACTGTAAAAAACCTGAAGGGCTATTGTAACTTTGAAGAAGTCGAGGTGCAGAAGAAGCTTCCGAAGAAGCATGAGGTATGTCTCATTTCTTCTTTAATTTTCTTTTACTCTTCTCTAGACAGCTCTTATGTCACTTTTCCTCCTTGCATCCATCTTTCTTCTTGAGTCCCGTACATTTTGCAATGAGACTCGTATCTTCACTTAAGCCTGCTAAATTTCTTTGAGCCTCACCTCCAAGTGGCATTTCATCGAGAGATTTGTTTATTGTCAAGATCATCTTCTTGATAAATTCATATCTCTGAATAGTTTGTGAGCCCTTAACTGCTATTTCACAAACTCAGGACACACCTCTCTATATCTATCAGTAGCATCCATGTCACCATTACCCTGAACGAATATATAGAACTTTATTAGAAGTTACCAATAAATTAGAATACTAAATTGAGTAAAAAAGAGTATAAGGAGAGTTCATACATGAGTATCTAAACCATGCTTCTCTAGTATTCTATATCTTGCTTCACGTGCCCACCTCTTCAAAATGTAAGCACTAGGAATTAACTTTATATCCAAGTTATCAAGCACCTTCAACACATGGCAACATAAGATCCCAACGGTTTTAAAATGATTACATGCACAATTCACCACTTCATTGCTTAGGCCACCCGTGACCTTGTACTATTGTTCATTCGTACCATTTAAACCAATAACATATTCACGCAAAACGCCCTTCTCATTACGTTCCTTGATAACCAGGAAAAGTTTTCATCTGTTCTACCTGAAAATTTTCAAATATCAAGGTGTATAGACCTTACTTGCTTGCTGCAACACAAGTGATATCTGACACAAAATCGTTGGCAATTTCTCTCTACCGTTAAATTCAGCTTGTAACTCTTTGTACCGCTTATCAAGTACCACCTTATCAAATCTCTTGAAGAATCCATCTAGATTCATGTTACATCTAAGATGATCTTTCAAATCTCCATTCAAACTCTCACTCAATTGTGTGCTACGTATCCCCAAGGTCACTGTAGATTTCATATAACATCTAGCCTAGTTCTCTTTCAACCTATACAAATTTTGAAGCTAACAATTGTCACTAGCTTCATATATTGAAAGTAATGAATCTCAAGCATCTTCAAATTTTTGGACTTCTACATATTCATAGAGAATCTTCTTCAAATCAGTCAAAAAATTAGATCCATTCTTCATTAAATGACCAATATTTTTAATAGCATTTTGCATTAGATGCCATGTACACAATCCATGTCTTGACTCGGGAATTACCTCTTCCAATGCTTTCGACATTGCTGCATCTGATCAGTAAAACTGTTGCAGGCCTCTTATAGTTGTATGCCCCCCCAAGAATGTTCGAAAAGCCATTGAAGGAATCTGCGGTTTCATCATATAAAAGTGTAGCCCCAAAAATCACAAGCTCTCTATAGTGATTGAATCCAAAAATAACAAGTGGCCTATACTCTTTATTGGTTGAAAATATGGGTGTCAAAGGTGACAACATCACCAAAAAGGGCATAATCAATAACCATCCTAGAATCTGCCCAAAATATGTTTGTTATTTGCTCATTACTATCAAGCTGAACAGCATAGAAGAAAGATGTGTCTAAGATCTGTCATTTTTCGAAGTACTTCAATAAACATCCCGCGTCTCCAAAGGCCATGTCTCTTCATCGTTTAGTGCAAAGATAGTTTTTTACATCAACCCTAGTGTAACCAACATTTTCTCTCCCCCCAACCTGTACACTAGATAAGTCATGCTGCTGTTTTTGTGTGAGGCCTGCATTGTCAGCCAACACAATTTGCTAAGCTTGGACATTGCTTATTTGCCTATGTGACCATATCAAGTGAGTACGCTCTGCAAAGTGGAGTGGATGGGAATGTGTTGGCTCAAAATCATACACACAATATTTACTACTCCCTCGAATTAATTTGATTCCCATTCGAGCATGACAATCCATTCTCATTTCAGGTCTAGGCTTTTTTTATTAATTCCAGCTTTTTATCTTTTTGTCATGTCCTCTTTTGCACAACAAAAGCGCGTAGATGTTATGGAATCATCCTTCCCTTTGTTAGTAACTCTCCTACATACATCAAAATCAATTTTGAATGCATACATTTTCCAAAACTCCCATGCCTCATCTACTTCATTAAATTCCATACCCATTTGTGAAGTCTAGTCATTACTGCTGATGAAATCATACAAAAAATAGTGACGAAAAGTAGCGACATTAGACAATAACTTGAACAACAAACAATGAAACAGAACAAAAACTTACATAGTTTCATGAAGACATTAAGTGCCTCTGTGCCATCACCATCCATTTGAGAGGGAGTCTCAATTTAGAGCATAATTTGACTGCTAGTACTAAGCATGGCAGTTAGTGCTTGCCTATCATCATCCATCGAAGGCCACCAGTGCCTATTCTAGGTATAAAGAAACTGTCATTACTCAACCGACCAAATCTCATCAATTTACAAGTCAGAAAGAGAAACGACGCTCCATTCATGTGCCTATTCTAGGTAGCAATTGCAATGTTCTACCAATCTGAGCAATAAACAGAAGTACTAACCGTGTCAGTCAATGTCATCTGTCACTGTCAAGCAAATTTCCCTGTTGGATGCTTCTCATATAGAGGCCTCTTTATCTTGTCAAGTGTAAATTTTCCCGTTGGATGCTTATCATTCTGATCACAATCAACTGGGGATATATATAAGCTCAAACATGAGTACACTAAAAAATGTATAATACTGGTAATTTTAGATGAGGAAGACTAGTAAAAAGAAGTTACCAAAATCATCTCCTAATGTTCAGAAAATGTAAAGCGCTTTCCCATCACCAAAGCAGATTCATATCTAATGAAAACAATACTTCAAAAAAAAATACCAAAAAATATACCTCACCTTTCGCCTATTGATCAGGTCACATATCAAAAATGAAGTTCACATTTATCAATCTCAAATAATGTTGATAACATTGAGAGAAGTGAAGAAAATGCTTTTCCTTCAAAAAAATTTCATCATAATCAATTGAGTGCATAATACCTCTAGAAGTGAACAAGCTAATAAGCTAGCATTATTTCTATTAGAAATGTAGCATTCAATCAGTAGACGAGAAATCGAAATTTCCAAAAAAGAAAGCCGACTTACATCTTCAAGAACTCCATCACATCAGGAGACAATGGAGAAGTGCACTGATGCAAGAAAACGTACCCTTTCCATCGAGCTTTTCCCTAATCTTGTTGAAACCAATACCCCCGCCACTCATTATTATCCCACATGGGAGATGAGTTCCTGCCTGAAATCATTATTTATGCATATGACTAATAAGCTTTTCAGTCATAGGTAAAGCAAGAAATCTCCTGCAAGGGAACCAGGGGGGTGGCAAACTCACAAAGAGAGTTAACAAAGCTTTACAAAAATCAAGAGTAGTTCTCAACATATCTATAAGGCAGATAAATCACGATACATCTCACTATGCCAGAATTAAGTACAACTGTCAGGTTCTTAAAAATGTGCCCCCCTTAGTGAGAAAAGGGCAGAACACATCAAATAACAGGCATGAAACTTGGGCATTTGCCAATAAAACAATGAAGCTGCAATTAGAACCCTCTGGAGGTGTTGACTACTTATCATTTTAGTAAATTTTAAGGCCTCCAAGTCTCTTTGGTCTGTTTAATAGTTGAACGAGTAATATCCCTTCACAGACCTGAAAGTTCTATCCTTTAGTGTCTGCAACATAGTTAAAAGATGGTTTTTCCATTTCCCTCCCCTTTCTTGCCTTTTCACTCTTTTAGCAAAATAGTACACCTTTAGCATTCAGAAACAGTTCGCAGCTATGATAACATAGCCAGAGTATGCACTGCTCTAATCTTTGAAACATCCATTTCCCCAGAAAGAAGAAAACACATAAAAGTGCCTTCAAGGTGAAACTTAAGAGATAAGCACACAATAAACCTTGGAAGAATAACTAGCCGATAAAGTGACCCTGGTGTGCATTGTGATAGAAAACCAATAAAGCAGTTCATGTGTCAAAGCAAAATAAGCAATATCACTACTATTGGAATAATAGGATAACCCTCTCAATCTCCTCAAGATGACAAAGCTAATCTACATCTCCACATCAATCAAACTAAGGTAGTTTCTTCCACCAAAAATTAAGTGAGTTGAAAGATTGACTATTAAAGCTGTCATCAGACATCAACAGGTTTATCACTAATTACAAGTCAAGATGCACAAATATCAAGCAAGAAACGATTAAAGCAAAATGATCACGTGGTTTCAAATAGGAGTAAAATTACATTCAAGAAATTTATGCAACTTCGTAGAGCCAAGAGACAAAAGAATCACTGATCTTGAAAGAATCTCCAAATTCTCCATCACTCCAAATGGAAGACCAGACTAGTTGTGGATGACAATATAATTGAAAGATAAGCTCCCAAAACAACAAACCAGCTACATCTTCTGAAAATAAGGTAACATCCAAACCAGCACCAACTTTTGTATAAAACAATCCCTGAATCCTAAATTATATCATTAGACAAAACTGTCTACATGACAACATGAGCTTTGCATTATACAGCATGCATTAAATGACTAGCCACACATTTCATCCCATCAACTTGTAAAAGAATTTCCCCAAGTTAGAGTATGATTATATTGACTCATTCTAAAAATCCAAATTGTTCGGTACTCTAATTGATTTGTCTTGCATTAATTAATTAGTTAGCTTGATATATTGATATCAAGAAGGACTACTGCTAATTCACCGAAGACACAAACAAAATGTCCAGTTAAAGACAGGGAAACGTGATTTTTAAAAGTTTTGGGAGGGTTATGATAATACAAGACAACAGATGAAAAGCGCTGATTGTTAAGGACTTATGTGCTATTGCCAGGTCTACACTCGTTAAAAGATCAGTGATTTCTTGTAACTAGGCTCCAGCTCCCAGCCAAATATTTTCAAATTGTCATTGCCATGCAAGCCATACGCAACTTTGTATAGAGAATTTGAAAAAGGATTTCACAACATAAAGATAGTAAACGATAGCGATAGCACGATCATCTTATAATTGCCTCATATTCAGTTACATGATGAGCAGACACAGTATCTTGGCTTCATATTGGACCCTACACTCCATAAAGGTACAAAACCAAGGATTGTATTCAGTCAGGTTACTCAGGGTTCCAACGAGAACGAACCCAATTAGTGGCCTGGTTGATTGAATAAGGTCTTAAAGGAAACCATAGATTTTCAAGTAAGGTTCAGTATTTGTATAATGGCTACATACAAGCGACTCCTTGCATAATAACT
>JAGVVM010015214.1:0-10245 GCA_019149425.1 Psidium friedrichsthalianum | reverse complement strand
CCCCCCCCTTTTCCCCTCTCCCCCCCTCCCCCCCCTTCCCCCCCTCTCCCTTTTTCCTCCCACCCTCCCCCTCCCCCCCTCCTTCATCCCTCCACCCTTCCACCCTTCTCCATTCCCCCTCCTCTCCTCTTCCCCCTTTTTTATCCCCCCTTTTATATTTTCTTCACCTTCTTCTCCCCCTCCCCTCCCTCCCCACCCCCTCCCCTTTTCCCCCCCCCCACTCTTTCCCCTCTTCCCCTCTTCCCCCTTTTCCCCTACGTTTCGGAGGGGCCTTCCTCCCTCTCTTCCCCCCTATAAACCCTTCTTCCTTCCCTCCCTCAACACTTCCCTCTTCTTTTTCCCTTTTCCCTTCTCTTCCCTCTCTTCTCCTCTCCCCTCATTTCTCCCTTCTCTTTTTCCTCTCCCTCCCTCCCCCCCTTTTCCCCCTCCCCCTCTTCTCCCCCCTTACTTATCCCCTTTCCCCTTCCCCTCTCATCTCCATTCCCCCCCCCCCTCCTTTCCCTTCTCCCTTCTTCCCCCCTCCCCCTTTTCCCTCTCCCCCCCACCCTCCCACCCCTCTCCCTCCCCTTTCCCATCTCCTCCCCCCTCCCTCTCCCCCTTTCCTCTTCCCCCCCCCCCCCCCTCCCTTTCCCCCCACCCCCCTTCCCCCCCCCCCTCCTCCCCCCACCCCTCCCCTCCACACCCCCCCCCTCTTCACCTTCTTTCCCCTTCCCCATCCCCTTTCCCCTCCCTTCTTCCCCCCTCCCCCCCCCCCCCCTTCATTCCCCCCCCTCCCCCCCCCCCCCTCCCCCCTTCCCCCCCCCCCCCCTCCCCCTCCCCCCCCTCCCCCCTCCCCCCCCCCCCCCCCCCCTCCCCCCCCCCTCCTCTTCCTCCCCCTCTCCTCTTCCTTCCCTCTCCCTCTTCTTCCCCTTTTTCCCTCCCCCCCACCACTCTCCTTCCCCCTTCCCCCCATTCCTCCCCCCCCCCCCCCTCGTCCTTCCCCCTCCCCTCCCCCCTCTCCTTCCCCCCCTCCCCCCTCCCCTCCCCCCTCCCCCTTATCCTCTCCTTTCCCCCTCTTCCTCCCTCCTCTCCCCCCCCCCTTCCTTCCTTCTCCCCCTTCCCCCCTCCTCCTCCCACCTCCCCCCCCTCTTCCCCCCCTTCCTCTCTCCTTTTTTCCCCCCCCCCCTTTCCCACCTCCCTTTCCCCCTTTTTCTCTCCTACTTTCCCCCCCCCTCTTCCCCCTTCCCCCTCTTTTTCTTTCCCCCCCCTCCCCCTTCCTTCTTTTTTTCCCCCCTCTTCCCCCCCCCCCCCCCCCCCTTCCCCCCCCCTCCTCCTTCTTTCCTTCCCTTCCCCCCCCCCCCCCCCCTTCCCCCCCCCCCCCCCCCCCCCCCCCCTTTACCCATCCTTCCTCCCTCTCCTTTTCCCCTCCCCCCCCCTTTTCCCCCCTTCTAACCTTCCCACCTCCCCCCCCCCTTTTTCCCCCCCCCCTTCCCCCCCCCCTCCCCCATTTTGCCCCCCCCTCCCTCCCCCCCTTCCCCCTCCCCCTTCCCCCCCCTTCTTCCCCTCCCCTCCCCTTATCCTCCCCATCCTATTTTTCCTCTCCCCACCCCCCCCCTTCCTCCCCCCTAAACCACCTTCCCCCCCCCCTTCCCCTCACCCTTTCCCCCCCCCCCCCCTCCCCCCCCCCCCCTTCCCTCCTCACCCCCCTCCCTCCCCCATCCCCCCCCCCCCCCCCCCCTTCCCTTTTCCCCACTTTTCCCTCCCCCCCCCCCCCTTCCCCCCCCCTTCCCCTCCCCCCCTTTCTCCCCCCCTCCCAAACCACTACCCCTCCCCTTCCCCTCCCCCCCCCTTCCCCCCCCCCCTCCCCTCCTCCCTTCCCCCCTCCCCTCCCCCCCCCTCCCCCCCCCCCCCCCCCCCCCTCCCCCCCCCCCCCCCCCTCCCCCCTCCCCCCCCCCCCTACTCCCCCTCTTTCCTCCCTCCCCCCCCCTCTTCCCTTTCCCCTCCCCCCCTCTTCCTTCCCCACCTTTTCCCTTTTCCCCCCTTCCCCCCCTCCCTTTTCTCTCTCCTCTTCCCCCCCCCCCCCCCTCTCCCCTACTCCCCCCACCCCCTTCCCCTCCCCCCCCCCCCCCCCCCCCCCACCCCCCCCCCCCCCTTTTACCCCTTCCTTTTTCCCCCCCCCCCCCCCCTTCCCCCCCCAGTATCCCCCCCCCTAAATTATTTTACTCTATTAAAATATAGTAATTAGTAAATAAAAGTGATTAATGATCAATCATGAATTATTAAAAGTAAAATATATAATTGAGAATATCAATTTTACTATCAATTTGACAGAAGGACACCTCACGTATTTTATTTGTGTCGGCGCTTACTTTGATGTGAATGAAATTTTGGAGCCAAATCACAGCAGCTTATTATGCTATAAACTCTATTCGAATGGTAGATGATGATATTTTCTCTATTTTCTCACTTTTTCATGATAATGCACTACCTGCAATCATAAAGATTACCATTTGTTGGCTTATTGTCATCCTGACCTAGTATAGTCTGAATCCGAGTACCCTATTAGCTGTAGGTTTTGAATATATCTATAAATCAACATATAATCCCAAGTTATTTTAAAGTATCTTAAAACCTTCTTGGCAGCAACCTAGTAATTGTGTCATAGATTTGACTAATATTTGTCTAGAAGTTCTATTGCAAAAGCAATATTTTGCTTAGTACAAACTTGGGTATACCAAGTGCATTAACATAAGGTACATTCTTCATCTAAGCTTTCTTAATATTTGAATGAAAACATTGTAAAAGATTCAATTTATCACCTTTATAGATATGAGCAATTCCTAATTGTTGCATATTGAATCTTTCCAAAATATGATCAATGTATGCCCTCTGAGATAAACTCAAAATGCGGCGAGAATGATTCTTGTGGATCTCAATGCCAATGACAAAAGAACCTCACCAAGATCCTTCATATCAAAGATTTTTGATAACATTCGCTTTGTTTCATGTAATAATTAAATATCACTGCTTGAAAGCAAGATGTCGTCAACATAAAAAATGAGAAAAATAAATTTTTTCCCACTGATTTTGCAGTATATACATTAATCAAGTTTGTTCTCAAACCCAAAAGAAGTAACAACGCTATGAAACTTTAAATACCACTATTTAGATGCTTGCTTCAAACCATAGATAAACCTTTTCAATCTACAAACTGGATTACCTAAATCATCTGTTGCAAAACCTTCAAGTTGTGCATATAGACCTATTCATCAAGGTTTCCATTTAAAAAGGTAGTTTTAACATCCAACTAGTGAAGCTCCATATCAAAATAAATTACTAAAGCCATTATTACTATAAAAGAGTCTTTAAAAGAGATAGGAAAAGAAGTTGCCTCATAGTCTATTCCTTCTCTCTAAGTGAATCCCTTAGCTACTAGTTTGGCTTTAAATTTATCAATCTTTCCTTTGGAAGCCCTCTCAGTCTTATACATCTATTTACAACTGATAGGTTTGTAACTTCATGCAATTCAATAAGCTCCCAAATATTATTATATTTCATAGACAAGATCTCATCTCTCATCGCATCTAATCATAAATTCGTCTGAGGATAGGAAATAGTTTCTGTATAAGTTACCAGATCAGCAACACAACCGATGTCGTAATCCTGCTCTTCCAAATAGACTATATAGTCTGTTGGTATAGCTTATCATCTCTGCTTAATGGATCTCATGAGAGGAGCATCTTCAACTTCATTATGTTCCCAAGAGGCTTGAGGAACTTCATCAGGAACTACTTTAATAACAGGTTTTTGAACCTCAATAGGCTCAGTCTGTGATGTAGGGACCTCAGCAATTATGTGTATAGGTAGAGAAAACGAACATAGAAGTATCCACCGTACTGTTATCTTCAATAGTCTGTGAGTAACTATCTTTTTCAGCCACATCTAGCTCCAAAAAATTGTTATTTGTGAATTCACAATTTTTGTATCTCTATTGAGATTATAAAATTAATATGCCTTCGAATAATCTAGATAAGATACGAAATAACACCGAATGGTCCTAGAGTCTAGCTTACTCAAAGTTTGATTATATAATTTTACTTTTGTAGGGCATCCCCAAACCTTCAAATGATTTAGATTACGTTTATGTCCAGTCCATAATTCAAAAGGAGTAAGTGGCGTAGATTTCGTAGGAATACGATTTGAAATATAAAGCATTGTTTTCAAAACTTCACCTCATAGAAATTTAGATAAATTAGTTATGCTTATCATATTACTCGTCATATCCATAAGGGTGAAATTATGCTTTTTGGTTACATCGTTCTATTCAGGTTTCCGAGGTATAGTAAATTGAGCCACAATCCTAGAATCCTCTAAGTATTTAGCAAATGATCCTTTAAGCTGTCCAGCATCACGATATCGACCATAATACTCACAATCGCAATTAGATTTAACAATTTTTATGATTTTTTTCAGCTATTTCTCCACTTCAGTCCGAAAAATCCTGAACTTATTAAAAGATTCAAACTTTTTCTTAATCAAATATAGATAATCATATTGGGAGTAATCATCAATAATGGGATGAAATAACAATTTCTACCCAACATTGCTTCATAAGGTCTACTTATATCTGTATGAATAATATTTAACAAGTGAGAACTTTGGACTGCAATTTTCTTCTTTATTTTAGTTATCTTATCTTTATAGCAATCTGTGCACGTGTCCAAGTCACTTTTAAGAGTGGATAGAATGTCTGCCTTTGTTAGTCTTTCTATTCTTTCCTTAAAGATGTGATCGAGACGTTTGTGCCAAAATGCGTAAGACTATTCCTTAAGTAAATATCTTTTACAAATAACTTTTTCAACTATATGAGTGACGTATATTTCGTTGGGAGATAAACATAATCTATACAATCCATTAGACATAGTATAATACCCAACTTTATTTGAATTAAAAGAAATATAAATTGCATTGTTTGAAATTTTAAAAGAGAAGCCATACATATCCAAACTTGATATGGAAATTAAATTACGCCTAAAAGATGGCATAAAAAATGTATTTCTTAATGTCAAATTTAAACCAGAATCTAGAATTAAAAAGACATCTCCCACGAACTCAATATCGGCTTTATTGTTGTTTCCTACAGTGAGTTTTGATTCTTCCTCATTTGGCTTTCTCTAGTTTATGAATTCCTATATGGTAAACGTGACATGATTAGTTGCACCATTATCTTGCCACTACGAACAAGATAGGGTTTCTGATAGATTAGATTCACAAACCAATGCCAAAGAATCATTAACTTCAGGCTCACGCTTATACAATCAATTTTTCTATTTGACGCAGCCTTTCTTTACGTGTCCTCTCTTCTTATAGAAGAAATAGAGATCATCCTTACCATCGTTGCCGTCCTTTTTAAAGGTCGATTTCTTTAGACCCAAGTTGTTAGAAGAACCAGTGGATGAATGAGTTCCTCTGTGAGTACGATTTTTATGCACCTTACCCTTCTTAACAATGGAACTGGAGGTAGCATACATGGCAATATGTGCTTTACCTTTCTTCAGCTTTATCTCCTTCGACTCCACCCTTGCAATCTAGTTATTGATTGACCATATCTGATCTGCAGTATTATACTGTGTTTGAATAATACTAAATTCAGGTGAAAGAGAGTTGAGTACAATATTCACAACACAAGCATCAGGAATATTAACATCAAGAGTCTTGAATTTTGTTTATAGATCCACCATCCTTTAAACATAATCCCTAACACTAGCAGAACTATCATACTTTAAGCCAAATGACCTTGATAGATGTATCCCAATTTCATCATTACGATAGTCGCAATTTTTTGCCATTAAGGCTTTTATCATCTGCTTAGCAATGATGTCAGTTGTGGCATCACTTCTAAGATGTTCATGTATGGATTGCTTTATCGATAGTAAGAAAATCCTATTGCTCTTTACCAAATAGCAAATCATGTTTTCTTGGGTTCCATACTAGCTTCAATAAGAGCCGTCGGCTTATTCTCAGTAAGAGCAATATAAACATCTGCCAGTTCCATACCAAATAGAAAATCATCTCTCTACTTCTTAAAGTTTGATCCGATAAGAACTTCAATAGTTATAGAATTGTCATTAATAGAAAAAGCGACTGAAAAATAACAATGTTTATAATTGGCATGATGTGAAAATTTAACTTGAGAGTTATATATATCATCATGTAATCACATTTGGGTAGAAAACACGATATGCAGTTCTATACTCTCTACATAACAGTGGCAATGAGAATTTATTTTAATCTTCATTAAATCACCACCTTTGGGTGTATAAAAATACTTAGATTAGATAATTCTCAATCATATCCCGTACATATATCCCTCTATATAATAACACACAATTATCTTCTTTGGGAGTATAACCACGCATTAAAATAGGAAACATCCCACCACAATATAAGAGCAAAAATGTCTTAAATTCAATGAAGTGTGACTCTTTGATGGTCACAACTTAATTGAATTTTTGAAGCTGGGATATAAACTTTACATTTACATTTACTAGATGCATGTAATTTCAGACTTAAATTAAGAGCAATTATCTACAAAAAATTACATGCCGTGCTAATTTGCATTGACAAACTTAACAACACATGTCAAATCATATATATGTAGTTGTTAAATTATGCTCCACACATTCTGTATGTGGTCTTAAACATGTGAGCTTATACCTGTATCTAAAGAGCCATAGAGAAACACAAAGAAAAATAGAAAAATACCCCAACCAATACATGTATTTAGGGTTTCATACATATTTTTATCCATAAAAGCATCAAACATGAAAAATAAATATATCACCTAATAGAGTATAAGCACATGAGCATGTAGGTACTCGGAAGTTGTCGATCAGAAGAGCCATGCTCCCTCACGCGCCACCTCGACCTTCGGCCCATGAAACCTATGCATGGACCATGAAACCGATTTGACCACTCATGTTAGTCCAACCACTATCCCTAATCGACTTAGTGAATCAGGTTGAGTAGTTTGGTCAAATCGATCAATGACCGATCTAAGTCAGAATCAAGTACTGGTCAAGTCGAGCCCGTCGATATGATGTCACATGCATATGCCATGCATGTGCAAGTTAGATACTGTATGTAGGGAGCTTTTGGCACGTGGTCGCCACGCACCCAACACTCAGTGGCGCGTGGCCGCATGTGGCAACTCATCCGATGGTTGCTGACGAGGATCGACCCATGGTTTTGCTTGTCTCATCACGTACATTCCGAATATACAATCAAAATTAACTTTTATCGAAAATAAAATTTCAAAAATAGCTTTGACATGATTCGAGATCTAAAACATGTAGACTCTAGTACCACGTGTAAGCTGTGATTATTAACATTAAAAAATGACCCAAGATTATCACGTTTATATATGAGAATCACAAATTATAAAGTAGAGGAATTCACACACCTTATTTCGGATCCATCATTCTTAATGCGGAATTGCAATGAATCGATGCTCAAGGGCTTTTCCTGTAGAATTCTCTTAAATACTGGTTTCAATAACACGACCCTCATGTATCACTTTCTGATGGTTATTTATGTGAGGTTATGTGAACATTATGGTTTAGATAAGGAACTTGAGGTCTATTTATAGAGTTTGTAACCGATCCCCTCATTATGGATAAAGTTTGACTCAACCCACACTATTTAGTTTCATATTAGACTAATTAGGAAACTATATATCTTTTCTTTACTATACCAATCAATTAATTACAATATCAATTAATAAAGCCCACAAAATAATATTCTTGCAGCATGAATGTGTATTCTTCACTAGCCTTGAGGACACCGAAGCATAGCATGCATCTTTCAAGAAATCATCACACTTTCTTCAACTGGTGTCTCGGGAGATTTGGCAATGTATCCAACAAGATTACCACTTTGTTAAAAGATATCTTTGTCTCCATCTTTCTCATATTCTTTGAAGAGCATAATTGAAAAAAAGCTTCATATACATGGAAAGCACATCTCGAGAGGCCTTCAGAACTCCACTTTCAGTGGAGATCTAGTATTCGAACCTGTCAAGAGCATTTAGTGCTTAGCTCGGGTACCTGCCTTATATTAGTGAATTTTCTAGCCACTCCATTGTGCATCTTAATTTTCAATCCCTAGTACATCACAGGGGACATTATTTCTAACAAGTACCTTATCACCCCTACGTACATTGATAATTAGCAAACCAATTACTATGAGAAGTCACATGATAAAAACATCCAAAGTCAAACACCCAATCATCACTTTATGAACTAATAATGACTGCTAGCACATAATTGACATCACTAGGATTATTAGGTGTCATAGTAAACGCCCGCAAACTTTGCCTTAACTCATTTGTCTTTGCAATTTGAACAACCTCTCTTGTAGTGATTATCGCAGTGATAGCATAACTGATCGATCATTAGACCTCGATTTAGAATGGCTTTTCCATCTTCTACTTTTGGACCCTTGGAATTTGTCTCCACCCTAGATAACCAAACTTCACACTAAATCCTTATCTTCTCATTACTCTTTGTGCCACTCCTTAGAAGACAAGGTAAACTTTACCTCTTCCAAGTGTCGCGACCCTCCCGAGATTTTCGGATCCCGAGGAGCTAATGGATTGCTAGGCCCATTAGATATTTGGGCTCAGCTCGGGCCCTCCCAGGCCCATACCAAATTGCGTCAGGGAAATTTAAATCGAGATCGACCTTGGTGTGGTCAGGTGACATGTGAATGGTGTGTATGCCATCGGAGTCGCCACCAGTCATTTATTGGAGGGTATGACTGGGAACCCTACCGAACGATTGGGAGGGATCGTTCGATCCTACGAAAACCAGAGATCTAGATTCGGAACTTTGTTACGTCGATATTGCTATCGACGCCCTTTCGGTACCTAAGTTGGGTGATTTCCTAATCTAAGGAATTCATGCAGGCGAGATTGGATAAGGTAGGTTCTAGGATTCTAAAGGGGTTCATGCAGGTGGGATTATCTGTCCTATCAATCACAATCAAGGAAATAAATGTGCAATCAAGAAATCAATATGTAGAGAAGATACACCAAGTCAAGTCGAGGCGGACCAAGGGGGTCTTAGGAAAGTCTAGAAGACATGCTAATTGGTTTCAAGGATGATTTCGAATAGTTTGGGTAAGATTGACCAGAAGGGCAAAAATGTCATTTCGGAAGACTCGAGAATTTAAAACCGTGAAAATAGGTCAAACAGTTGAATGTTTTTTTTAATTTTCACGATTTTTAGGAATTTTCTGATTTTTCTGAATTTTTTAGAATTTTTCTAGATTTTTTTAGAATTTTCTGGAATTTTTAGGCTTTTTCTAAGATTTTCTAAGAATTTTCCTATTTTTTGGAATGTTTTCTATATTTTCTAGAATTTTGATTTTCATATTTTCTATTCTTTTTAAACACTTTTTTTTATATGTTCTACAATTTTTCCAAGTTGTTTAGGTTTCTACGAATTTTATGATTTTTTCTATTGATTTATGTATTTATTTTACTTTCATGACTTACTATAATTCTCGAATTTTCTTAATTTTACAAGATTTTCAGAAATGTATTTTATTTACTATTTTTATATACTTTTGATTCTATTTTTGTATATTTGTATTTTTATTTGATTATTATTTAATTATTTGTTTATTATCTTTTTATTGTTTATTTTTTTTATTATTTTTTAATTTTTAGGGACCGGTCGGGTTGACCGGGGGGGGGGAGAACCCATCTGAAAAATCGGCCCCGAAGGCCCAAACTTAAACCTAAGCCGACTTCCAAAACGACGACGTTTCTATTTTTATTACTTTTTGATTTATTTATTTATTTTATTTGATTTTCTGGATATATCATGATCTATTTTTAATATTATTTTTTTGAGTTTAACGGACCGGGTCGTGTGACCCGGCCCAATTACCAGACGCGGCCCAGGGCCCCACTGTTTCTTCAAGCCCTTAGCAAAACGGCGTAAGGTTGAGGTATATTTTTTTGAGTTTCGAAATTTTTTCAGATTTCTTATTATTATTTCCGCCCAACTTCGATCCGATGGCTTAGGAATGACTAAGTGGCTTAAAAAATCACTAATCCAGCTTTTACAACAAACCTACGGTCGCAGATCAGGTCATGACTAAATCTCCGGCCGCTCCGTTGTCTTTATAGCTAAAAATTCAAACGAAACTTTTATTTTCTGAAACTCCGCGATGATGACAGAGTGGATATTTTCAACCGGG
>JAGVVM010015210.1:0-10241 GCA_019149425.1 Psidium friedrichsthalianum | reverse complement strand
TTAACCGATTCTTTCCCTTTTTGATCCCATATTTAATAACCCATACTCAACCTAACCCGCAATCGATCCATGCTCGACCCGACTTATTTTAATTTATATTACTAAATCAAACTAATATTAGTAAATAAAATAAAAAATGATATTACTAAAATACTTTCATGAATTAAAAAAACTAGTGAAATGTTTTCTATTTTTTAAAATTTTGTTATAGGTGTTCTGATTTAATTTCACTTCAACCTTTTGATCCCATTTTTAGTGAGTCCTCTAAAAGTTAATGACCCACGTAAGACCCATTTTACATATTCTTTCTTCACATTAAACCACAGATTCCTCTGTCATTTCAGCACATATTAGCAATTTAGCATCACAGAATCATGTAGAATATGATAACCAGAGAAAAGCTTTCGAAACATTTGAAGAAGATATTCTTAGTTATCAGTCGAGCAATCTTCCAATGCTTGGCTAGTCAATCTCAATCCACTGATGGATAAGTACATACTTGTTTAAATTTGTGAATGTCGATGAAGATACCTATTCGTGCTATAGAATATGCTGTTCTGAATCTGAATTGAACCTCTTCAATAAAGTACTTGTTTAGAAGAAAACTCATTCAATATTCTTGTTCTTTTTTTTTACTTGGCCTTCCTATTATGATACGGTGCATCTTCCTTCTTTTTAATAGGCTGAATGGCTAAACAAGCAACTCAGCAAACTGTGGCCTTTTGTTGCAGAGGTAATGTGTTTTTTTTTTTCCCTTTGCCTTTGCTGCTATGAAAGTTACTAAAATAACGGGAAGAGAATACGTCAAGTGCCAATATTTGTGTACAATATTTGTGCACGATGCTCACTTTGGTGCCAATATTTTGTTGGATTATTTAAGTGCCAACTCCAGTGAGGTCACCGGAATTTCTTACCGTTAGTACTAAAGTGATTGTTTTTTTGATTACTTAAGTACCAACTTTTTTGAAAAATGATTATTTAATTGTCAGTTCCGGTGAGATCACCAACATTTCTCACCATTAGCACTAAAATGATCGTTTTTTCTCCGAATTGGCACTAAAAAAATATTAGCGCTTGGGGTGTTCTTATGCCTTAAAAAGACCGTCATTTCATGTTCATTCCTAGTTAATAAAATTTCTGGAGTTGTTACTTTGCAGCACAAGCCTGTGATGCTTAACACTCAATCATGATCTTTGTCAGTGCAACATTTCTCAGCCGGTGACAAGAACAAAGCTAGCTTGGTTTGAGCTTGTGAACTGTTTGCTTATGTTTTCCCACAGTGGTTGTTATTTTTTTTCCCCTTATTACTGATTCTTAGATTTGTGTCAAGAGAGAAAATCTTAAGTATAAGCCATTAAAAACTCCCTATCAGTATGCTTCTGATGGCGCCTGTCCCCTGGCAGATTAGCTATATGATGTAATTAATAATTTTCTTTGAACGGAGCTTCATTTTTTAAACACAGAATACGGATCTAAATCGTTTGCTCGATAAACAGTTTGAATCATGACAGCACTATATCGGAATTGGATTTTCAATCGTACTAGAAGGGAGAATGATATGAGAGCGAACTGACCACTCAATTGAGGGCAAGAGGTCGATAACAGAGAAATGGAGCTGTGTGATTATTCCATGGCCCAATTTTACTAGTTCTTTAATAGAAATTCTTTCTGTGTTCCCAGGCTGCAACAGCAGTGATTAAGGAATCTGTCGAACCATTACTGGAAGACTACCGACCTCCAGGAATAACTTCACTGAAGTTCGGCGAGCTGTCTCTTGGAACCGTGGCACCAAAATAGAAGGTATGAATCAACAAACATATTAGGTTTGCTTGCTGCTCTGTCAGCCATGACACAAGCTGCAGCTATTATAACGTCTCGTACATAATGTGTGGAGATTCAGCTCCTGGTCACTAAATATTTGTGACTTAACATATATAGTTGTGTAAGATATTAGTAAATATTCACGTTGAATGTAATCTCTTGTAATTTCTTATCTTCATTTCCTCGTATATGTTTCTTCTGAGGGTGCATTTTTGCACACTTTTCTTTTACTTGTAAATTGAACAATGTAGGTATACGCGTTCGGAGTCTTAAAGAAGGTCAAATTACTATGGATATCGACTTTCGATGGGCAGGAGATCCCAGCATTGTATTAGCAGTACAAACTGCACTTCTAGGGTCAATACCCATTGAGGTTGGTGTGGCGTGATCTTTATTATTTAAAGATGATAATGCTCTAGGGACAGTATTCTGTGATTTTTTGTGCTGTCAATTCTTCGTCAAAGCTCTTAGTTTCTGGAAAGGAATTGGTTGAGTGACTTCAATTGGGAAAATACCGATTGCTCCAGTTAAAGGATGTTCAAGTTTTCGCTGTTGTTCGTGTTATCTTCCAACTGGCTGATGAGATCCCGTGCATTTCTGCTGTTGTCACCGCCCTACTTCCTGAGGTACATATCCTCAATGGAAATATGCATCATTTGAAGTAGTGTTCTTTAAAATTGTTGTCTACTGGAAAGACTTTGCTACTAGTTAACTGTCAAAGTCACTAACTATCCTGTACAACTTACCAGCCGGAGCCAAGAATTGACTATACCCTGAAAGCCGTTGGTGGAAGCCTGACCGCCATTCCCGGAATTTCAGACATGATCGATGTGAGTTCTGCTACAAGAGAACTCTAAGCTTATTCTTTTTTTTTTTTTTGGCAAAAGGTTTTGACTTCTGGTAATACCATGCAAATGGTAGGATACTGTGAAATCAATTGTGACGGATACGCTTCAATGGCCACACAGGATTGTTATTCCGCTAGGTGGTATACCAGTGGATACAAGGTAAATAAGCTATCTGCCTTCTCATTTTGGTCTTAAAAGCTTGGTTGAGTTAGATGGCTGTGGTTTGATGTTAGGTGGAAGTTAAAATGTGGCCAAACCTTACTGTCTATAGTGGTCTACCTCTGGGATTTCTTGCCTTTAAGGCATTTTTAGTGGTGTTCAGCATACTAGAAATGAAGGAAATCATAAATGATTTGCCTGGGTCATCAAACTTTCTCTTCAAAATCAAAGGATTTCGTATAAAGTTTGTTGTTTATTGTGCTGCACAAGGCAAAGTTTTAATTTCCCTAATATAGTTTCTTCATGACAACATCCTGTTGGGGGTAGAGGACTCTAAATAGAATAGAATGGATCCGATGCTACTCTGTCTGCTGCATTCGTTTTCTTAGAAATCCTGGTTTTCAATAGTATCCTTCTTATGGTGCAGTGAATTGGAACTGAAGCCGCAGGGCAAGCTTACAGTGACAGTAGTAAAAGCAAATGATTTGAAGAACATGGAGATGTTCGGGAAATCCGACCCGTACACGGTCGTTTACATGCGGCCTCTTTTCAAGGTCAGAACGAAGGCTATTGGCGACAACCTGAATCCAGTCTGGGATCAAACTTTCAATCTGATTGTCGAAGACAAGGAGACGCAATCACTAATCATTGAGGTTTTTGATGAGGACATCGGACAAGCCGAACGGTTAGGAAGTGCAAAATTGCCCTTGACTGAGCTGGAAGCTGAGACTGTGAGAGAGGTCGATTTGAGATTGCTTCCATCGCTTGATATGCTGAAAATAAAAGACAAGAAGGACAGGGGGACCGTCACCCTCGAGGTAAGAATCGCACTAAGTTTTTCCATCTGGCCACAATGCCTTGTGCTCGACACTGCAATTTTTCAAGCACAAAACGTCGGATTTCATCAGGTTTTCTATCACGAATTCAACAAGGAGGAACAGTCAGCAGCTCTGGAAGAAGAGAAGCAGATCTTGGAAGCGCGAAAGAAGGTGAAAGAGAGATTCCCAGATGGAGAAAATCACTGACAAGAGGGCAATCTTCGTTTCGGACCATGCACTTCTTCCTGGTCGGCGAGAAACTCTGGCTTTTGGCACTATCTGGTAAATTCCTTTTTTACCATGTTGAGAAGTCAAGGAGAGCATCGCGCGGCCACTTTGCTAAAGATCCTTTCTTGTCTGACTGTTTCTTCAGTACTGGTCTTCACGATTCGTTCCCGAATGATATTTGTTTGTCTTACGTGACGTTTGGAAATTGCCAATCGTTCATTTTTATTGACCGTGTTAAATCACATGTCACTGTCATGTAGCGCAACGCTAGACGAAAATGTGCTGGGCGACCCTTTATTGTCCAACTATTTCCCTAGTGATTTTCACGATTCGCCCCGAATCATATCTGTCTATCTTACTTGACGCATATAAATTGCAAATTTTGTTGAATTTTGTTTGTAAAACAAATGAATGTCGCCTTTTCCAATCCCACATAAAATAGAAAGAAGTGCGTAAGTCTCTTTATTAATTAGAAAGCTACTATAATCTTTCAAAATAAAAAAATGGGTAAGTGAACTAGACCTCACTATATCTGCGCGTGTAGGTGCGGTGCACGATTATTAGGAGCAGTTAGCAGTTAGCACTCTGCACGCTTGCACGGTTGCAAGTAATAATTGACATTAATTAACAATCATATTGTTATTTTTTATTTTTTTATGTCAAAATTAAATTTAATAAAATTTAATTGTAATGTCCTAGCAAGATAATGCGACTGTTCACTTCGGAGTTGCGATTATTTTTAATATTGATTTCGAACTTTAATTGATTAATTATGTCCAATAGTTACAACTCTTCAGACTTTGCAGTTTAGACATAAAAATTACATCCATTCAACTTAGCAATTTTAGACCTTCGAAAAGTTGCAATCTTTTATACAAAAAAATATTTTCAAAAAATGAAAATGTGTGATTAAATAAACTGTTTTGGATATTAAGAGTTACATGAAAATTAACTACTTTTCAAATACGAAAATGTGTGTTCATTTTTCATTATCTATTCAAGTGTCCTATTCATTTTGAGAATTAATTCTTCTTCGATTTTCGTTCTTTTCAAACAAGAGAAGTATGTCTGTCGCTTTCGCTTGTTTCCTAAAGAGTTCTAGGAGAAATATTAGAATCGCTATCTAATATTCTCACTTGAGACTCTATTATATCCTGAATGATTTTTGCTAATAACAATTAACGACGTTGTCGGGCAAATAATCTCTTAAAGAGAGTGCTGTCACTCTTCAGAGTCCAATTCCTTTATTCGTCCCGTTCGATCATATTTTATCAACAATTGTTTATTTTTGTTGACTTGTTAAATCACATGCGAATGTCATGCAATGCAACACTAGACGAAAATATCTTCTTTATATGCGAACCATCTCTTTCTCGAATCGCTCTATTTTGCTGGTAATTATTTTACTTTGTTCGGGACCTTTCAATCAAGGGGGACTGGGAAAGACCGCTGGCTCTTACCATATGGTGTTTCGGCTCAGCTGCTCCACGATCAAAGTTTAATGACAATCCATAGTTAAATAGACCAACAAAAATCATGGGATTATTCTACACACACGCATATTATATATATATGGTCAAAGTCCACCAAAGCTTTTTTTTTTTTTTTGGTCAAAGTCCACCAAAGCTGTATAGAAAGCACAATCTCTTTGGGGTAGCTTATAAGCCACCACGATTTTGATATTAGCCAAAATTTTCGAATGCCTTGATTCTCGATATATATAGTCATAAATTAAGGGTTGAGAAAGGGCTACTTCATGTGCGCATTTATTTTCGCACCCATAAATCTCGGAGAAATTCTTAATTATTCTTGCGAGGATAGCATTTCCTTTGACCCAAGACAATCGCAACATTTCCGACATCGTGACATATTCTTTCAAAATCTTTTTCAAGTGACGGTGTTTTCTATACATTATGATGATCGATTCATACACATGATAATCCCGCACTTCCGCTTTGCTTTGACTATTTTCTTGTCAAATTTCACCTTCTTACGTGAATCTTGTCACCGCTGTGATCGTTGTACCCAGATGATTTTGAAAGAATCCAAGAAATTTGTCCTAACGATTCTGAGCAAGAAAAAAATAAGAAAAAAAAGGAAAAGGAAAAGGAAAAGGAGAAGGAGAGCACATGCTTGCTCCGACGGGGCCAGTCACGGGTGACGGGCTCACGTGACTGGCTGTGCACTACACGCGCGCAGAAGCTGGCGCGTGAGCTGGCTCCGTATTTCCCGAGGAGAGTTTTTAAAGGAATCGCACTAACCGCGAACCGCCACCAGTCGCTCACGGGTCAACGCCTCGCAATAAATGACCACGCGCGCGCCCTGCACTCGCCCCACAGAGGCACGCACTGTCGCGCTGTCAAAACTTTGGCAGGAGATAAAGTGTTCAGGAACGACAGGTAATTGTTGGGGGATTTCTTTTTTATTTTTTGGGTGGTCGAAATTTTTGGGAATTCAATGTGTCCTTTTTTGCAATTTGGACCTCCATTCTTTGGGCCAAAAAAAAAAAAAAAAAATTTACAACACCTCACCCTCAAAGATACATTTGTCCAAAATCTAATTTTGTCTCACCGGAAAATTTAAAATGGTGTTTCATAGCACATTTACCCAAAACCAATTTTATTCCCATAAAAATCTTGAATCGGTATCCGTCACCCAAAATTTACACTTTATTAGCATTTGGTCGAATATCTCTTTAAAATACATATGTGGTGACGCACGTGAATTTTCTAGTTATTATTCTCCATGCCTATTCATCTATGTAGTTGTCTTTCATGCGCGTTGATGCGCGTGTGCTTTGATAGATTTTGAGTCGAGGATAGTCAATTTGAGGTTTTTCTTGAGATAGGGATTAGTTAGTAAATTGTCATTGGGGTAAGAATGAAGCGATGTTAGTTTAAAATTTGAAGTCTGCATGATTGGTTTGTGGATGTGGATACAATCTTATCTTTCTGTTCAAAAGTCACTTTGTTAGTTTTGTGCACTAAATTATAGTCTTCCATCACGAACAAACCATAGTTTTGTCAAAGCATGAGAAATAATTCCCAAGATAAACCTTATATGTATATATATTAAATTCTGGTTAAGATTCATAATCGAAGACAGAGATATCTTAACGTTCAAGGATTTTTATAATGGTTTGCTTGCATTTTTTTCCTCTTAGCAAGTATCGCATTTCAAACATAGAGACAAAAGAAAGCTACGCACAAGCACAAAGACAATGTCTATCTAGTCCCAATATAAAAAAATTTTTTTAAAAAAAAAACACATCGTTTGTAGGTGAAACATCATAACTTTAGGAGTTGACAAAATTGTTGGATAAGTATTGAATATGCAGATTGGGAAATTCGGTGGTCAATCAATAAACTTACTTGCAATTTAATGTGTATAGATTCTCAGGACACTATATATATATATATATATATATATATATATATGGGCAGATGTGAAATTGAATCTTAACATTGCTTAATTGATACGGATAAATATAAGTCCATAAGCAGATTCAAATGAAATACTTTTCCTATACTATGCGTTAAATAGAATTAATGCGGTTATACAGGGGTTAATTCCACATTTTAGTCCTCGTTATGTTCTCTCTGCAATTTTGTCCTAATCTTGTTTGAAGTACTTAAAAGGTTGAAATTGCATAAAATTAGGAACCTAATCTCGTTCGAAAAACCCATTAGATTATTCATATTCCTAATTATTAGCGAAAATACATCTAAAAGCACAATATCCTTTGCATCCTTATTTCCCATTTTAAAAAATTAGCGATACTTCATGCAAGCAGCGTGAATTGATGACGTGATGGTTACTAATGGGTAGATATTTTCTCTTCGCATTCACATTTGTATGATTTTAGTATTATAATATCATTTAATCTCGAAGAAAGAAAAAAAAGGAAAAAAGTCAAAAGAGAGAGGAAAAAAAACTTTCTACCTTCTTTTCACTAAAAATTATACTCTAGAAATTCTTTCATTAATTTTATGTTGCAGTAACTGATTTCATCTCTCTTGATTTCTTATTCTCTAAACGTTGAACGATTATTATGTCGAGAAATATTATCCATCAGACATTTACTTTTTGAAAAAAAAAAGAATGGGTGGAGCCAAAAAAAAGAGAGAATAATATTAAAATACTTTATTTCTTCCATTCATTTGGGGATGTTAATCTTTTGTCATTACTTCATGGTAAGGTATTTAGTATTTATCAATCAAAAGTTCAATATTCGTGTAAATTCCAGAAAAGTAAATATTTAAAATAAACTCATATTTTTTTAATATAATATTCGTGGCAAATTAAAAAAAAAATAATTTTCCGATTATTGAAAGGATAGAGAGAGAGAACTGATTTTCCTGTTCAGAATTAAATTCCTTCGCTCTCTCTCTCTCTTCTGCAACAACGACGCACACACCCACACACTCTCTATCTCCGCGGCCATGTCCTCTTTCACTCTCTCATCCTTGACCTTCCCACCCGCCCACACCATGCCTTCCCGCCTTCCTCCTCCTGCGCCGCCGCCTCCGGCCACCGCCGCCCGCCCCCACCGCGACCTCCTCCCCGCCATCCTGGCCGGCGCCGCGTCCCTCTCCCTCCTCCTCCTCCTCCTCGTCCTCCTCCTCTCCGTCTTCCTCTACCGCAAGTTCTCCCGCACCCGCACCGCTCCCGCCGACTCCAAGTCCCCCCACGTCCGCCGCTTCTCCTACTCCCTCCTCCGCCGCTTCCACCTCCTCCTTCTCCCCCTCCTCCCTCCTCGGCCACGGCGCCTTCGGCTCCGTCCACAAGGCCCTCCTCCCCTCCCACCCCTCCCCCCTCGCCGTCAAGCTCATGTCGTCCCCCTCCGCCTCCTCCGCCGCCCCCTCCTCAGCCGCGGCCGCCTCCTCCGACCGCGAGTTCCGCAACGAGCTCTCCCTCGCCCCCGTCCTCAACGGCTCGCCCCACATTGTCTCCATCCACGGCTACTCGCCAATCGCCGAGGCAACAGGCTCTTGCTCGTCTACGAATTCATGCAAAATCGGAGCTTGCAAGATGCTCTGTTCGGCGACAAGCGCGCCGAGCTCGCCGAGTGGCGCAGGCGGTTTGAAATCGCGGCTGACGTCGCGAGGGGGCTTGAGTATTTGCACCACTGTTGCGATCCCCCGGTGATTCACGGCGACATCAAGCCTAGCAATGTGCTGCTGGATTCTGAGTTTAGGGCGAAGATTGGGGATTTCGGGCTCGCTCGGTTGAAGACCGAGGAAATTATGGGGAGGTTGATAATGTGGATGGAGGAGAGAATGGGACGGTGATGACCGTTGAGGAGGAGGATAACAATGGATCCATCTTGGAGGAGTCAGAGAGTGTTGCGACCGGGTGTGATGAGGGCAGCAGTCGGTGCGGCGCGAGGCGGTCGCCCGAGAGCTGCGTGATCAGGGTCTTGGATTCGGAGGAGTCTCCGGAGGTGGCTGTGGTGTCGCCTGAAGTGGGATTAGATAGAGGAGTGTGTCTGAGGGGTGTTTCGACGACGGACTAGCATAGAGAGCGGTAAGGATGTGAATGGAGCGAATGCCAGTGGGGTCGAGAAGAAGGGGAATTCGAGGAGTAATTGGTGGTGGAGGCAAGACAATGCAGGAGGGTCCGAGTCGGGGAGAGTGAAAGATTATGTCATGGAGTGGATCGGCAGTGAGATCAGGAAGGAAAGACCCAAGAGCGATTGGGTTTCGTCCCCGCATGCGGTAAAGATGAGGGTCGAGCTGGAAGCGCAAGCCGCCGAAGAAGCAGAGGAAACGGTGGGAATGGTGGGCTTCGTTGGACGAGGAGAGAGCGCCGAAGAAGGAAAAGAAGCAAAGCCGAAGGAGTGGTGGAGGGAGAGTTCTGCGATGAGCTCTCCAAAAAACGACGAAGAAAGAAGCGAGGCATTGTACGAGCAATGGAGGGGAAATGTGGTGGCAGAACGATGACGACTCGGGCAGGGGAGGAGGAGGAAGAAGAAGAAGAGTAGGAGCAGTCGAAGCAGCAACGATTGGTGGATGGATGGACTGAGTGGAGATCAGAGAAACGGGAGGAGGAATAGCCAGGAATGGTATTGCACGAGCGCCGGCGACATAATACCGAAGAGCGGCGGCGTCAGTAGCACACCGAGTATGAGAGGGACTGTTTGCTACATCGCCCCCGAGTACGGCGGCGGCGGGCAATTGTCCGAGAAATGCGACGTGTACGCTACGGCGTCTTGCTTCTGGTCCTAGTCTCGGGGAGGAGGCCGCTGCAGGTGACCGCCTCTCCGATGGCAGAATTCGAGAGGGCCAATTTGATTTCTTGGGCAAGGCAGTTGGCTCAAAACGGGAGGCTCTTGGATCTTCTCGACAGCTCCATACACTCGCTGAAC
>JAGVVM010015208.1:0-16010 GCA_019149425.1 Psidium friedrichsthalianum | reverse complement strand
TTTTTTTCGGTACTCTTTCTTCCTCTCTCCTTCTCCCCTTCTTCCTTCCCTCCCCCTCTCCTTCTCCCCCCCCTTTACCAGTTCCAGCTGTTCCCCTCCGACACTCCGCACCTTTCCCGACGCCCCCTAGCCGTAACCCCCCCCCCCCGGCGCATCCCTTCCTTTTCTCGCCCCCCCCCCCCCCCTCCCCCCACGTCTTCCTTTTTTTCCCCCAATCGGAATAATTAGCGAAGAATTTAAAATTACTTCTACGAACAAGATTATGAGTTACGGGACTTGGTACACTGTTAATTAAAACTAATGCCCTTTCGGTACTTTAATTCCTATGGATATCCTAATTTTAGCCAACTCAAGGCTTGGTTACTCCCTAAAGGCTCTAGTGAGGTGTCCTTTTTGTATTTTCACTTTTTAGATAGAATGCATGGATGATAATGACGTGCATGGATAAACAAAACGTGAATAGCCAAATATAGACACGCAAATATATACACTGCGAACGTGGACATGCGATCATGAAACATGCCGAGCATAGATATACAATATGAATGCCAAACGTATAACACGTTACGTTGCAACGTAAACACGCAAATACGGCATACGTAACATTGACATGGAGGATGCGAATATACGAATAAATCATTGAAAATAGGATTGGCCAGTGAAATGGCCCAATTTCCTTTTTTGGGATTTTTCTGAATTTCCTGAAATTCTTCAAACCAATTACTATGAAGGGAAAAATCATATTTTGAAAAGATCAGGAAGGAAAATCATCAAATTAGGATGGCAATCGAAATGGTTCACATTTCTTTTTTTTTTGTTTTTTTGGGATTTTCTTTTGAAAGCATTTTTTATTTGCATGAATAGAATGAATTAAGACAATAGAATACGTATGCGGCATGGCAACGGATGCCATGAGCTATACTATATTGAAATGCACATGAATGGACCTTTTTTTTGTATTTTCGAATGCTTGGGCTTTCCCATTCTGGGGTTAATGGTGCATAAATTAAATTTGCAAAAAGTAAAGGCAGGAAATAAAGAACCTCCAAACGGGTGGGTCGGCCTTCCCATTCTGGTGGTTTGATGGTGCAGAAATTAAATTACAGGAAAGTAAATGCAATAAAATAAAAAACCTCCAACGGATGGTCGGCCTTCCATTCTGGGGTTTGATGGTGCAGAAATTAAATTGCAGGAGAGAATAGCAGTAAGTAAAGAACTCCAGCAGGCGACTCGGTCACCAATCTGGGGTTTGATAATACAGAAATCAAAATATAAGGATGGGAAACAAGAGATCTTTACACCCCCAAGTATGAGGTAGATCTTGCCGCAATTTGGGATTCGATCTTTTAAGCGAAAAATGCATGAAAATTGCAATAACGAATACGACATTGAATATGACCAAGACATAATCGAAATTTAAATTCAATCTATTGAGGTAACGACATTCTCGAAGATTTTAATGATTCGGATCGTTACCTGATTTGACGAATTTGATTGCCAAAATTCGGATATCGTGTCACCTATGGATCAAGATTGGCGGCTCGAACGATGGGATGAACTCGTGACTTGTGTTGATCGGTAGAGAAATTGGGGATGATAGCACCTAGATTTAAATCCCACCATCTTCAAGACTCTCTTTTGGAAAGAATTTCTCTCTCTTTTTATTTTTTATTTTCTAATTTTTCTTCAATCTCCCAAAACCTTCTCAACATTTCCAATTTTCTCTCCAAAAAAAAATCCCCCTTTCAAGATCTCTCTTCCTCTTTTATAACCATCTTATTTATCTCCACTAATCTATCTCTCATCTAATTTCTCCACTAACTCATCTCATCTTCATCTTCCTTCTCTACTCTTCTCTATCTCCCATTTCTAATTTATCACTAACCTTCTCATCTCCATCTTCCCTCTCCATATCTATCTCCCATCTAATTTCTCCACTAACTCTTTTTAATCTCCATCTCTCCCATTCTCTATTCTCATTTTATTTTCTCCATCTATTCTTCTCCATCTTCCTTTCTTTATTCTAATCTTATTTTCTCCATCTATTCTTCTCCATCTTCCCTTCTCTATTCTAATTTCTACACTAACTCTTCTTTTGGTTAAATTTACAAAATAATCCCTCAGGGTTAGGTATTTGCACTCTAGTCCTTGAGATTTTTAAATGCAAAATTCAACTAAAGCTCCCTTTTACAAAATTGAGTCATTCTGGGTACATTGGGCCAAGATGAAAATTCAAACTATTAGAGGATAATTTCACAAACTCCTAAAAGTGAAAAACAAAAAATAAAATGACTTAAATTAGATTTTTTTAAGGGCCGATTCGAGATTATGCTCGTGAATGAAACATATGACTCGCAATTGTATTTTTTGAATTTGTGATGGCAACATGAAAAGGGTAATTAAAAAAAATATTGACTATTTTTTTTTGTATTTTTGTGGCATCAAATGCAATTTCTTTTCAATATTTTCTAATTTCTGAAAATATTTAAAAACGCAAAAAAATATGAAAAATCATTTTTTGGTCAAAATTAGTTCCCTAGGCTTGTCCAAGATTCCCAAAGTTGATTTTTTATTTTTATGAATTTTTAATGGATTTTCTATTAGTTTTCGAAAATATAAAAAATGTTGAAAAATACCAAAATATAAAAAAATCTTTTTTGGTGGGCAAAATGGTTCACTAGGCTTGGCCAAGGTCGCAAAAGTTGTTTTTTTTTAATTTTATGAATTTTTATGGATTTTTCTATTAATTTTATAAGAAAAAAAGATGATTAAAAAATCAGGTGTCAACACCCACGTCCAATCCTCTATCAATCCCCCAAAGACAACAAACTATATGTACAAACTACATGTGGGGGGCTCAGGAATCTGGTGTATGGCGTCACCTCCCATGTGAAGTGGAACGGTGCACCGAAGATAGGAGTGGCAAGCTGTTGTTATTTACCTAAAAAATTTCAACAACAAAAGGGTGAGATAAACTCAGCAAGTTAACCCTCACTAAAACACGACTAATTTATATAACATGAGGATTGGACGACGGTAAAACTTGCAAGCCTCCCTGTACTAGTGACTAGTCTTACCAATTTCGATAAGAGCACATGACAAACAATGGCAGAGTAAAAGACCATTTCGCAAGGTATGTATACAAACATATTCATGTGATGCGAAAAGTATACATATATACATATATAAGTATTACTCGATCTAGTTGACTGTGTTGGTGTACGAGAACCAAATCGTCTTGTATCGCTCCCTGACTATCTAGTCACACAGTAAGGACCACCCAGTCACACAGTAGGGTCTTCCCAGAACTCACGGGGCATTCGCTGAATCCCGTGATTCAATTGTTTGGAAGAATGTATGACCCACAATGATGTAGAATAAAGTAGTTGCCCACCACCCTAAACACGATAAATATTCTTTAATTTATCGCATTGCATTAGGTAATGTTCCTTCTAAGTATTATGCTTCTAGGATAAGTACTTTTGATACTACACTCACCAAGATGGGTAGGTTAACCTAACTCCGTTCCTTCATTAGATACACAAATGACTAGTTACAAGCAAATTATAAACAAATCAAAATTGCAAGGGAACTAGTATCTATTATCTCATTCTCATTCGGGTTTTCCCTTTTCGAAATTCTTTGGTAAAAATTTTGATGTTTTTACTCCTCTATACTCTTCTTGCACAATTCATTAGGAATTAGGTCGCTCAAGATTCCTAGTCAACGGTGAAATCTTACTAACAGATTCTATCTTAGAAAGACCCTAACCCAATCTCTTCCTTTTCGGTCCGGGAAAATCGAACCTCCACTTCTCGGACCGGCGAAAACCAAACTTTGATTCTTCGAGCCCAAGATTGCTAAGTCAATTCTAGAGACTCTAAGTACTGGTTGCACGACCAAAAACCTGTGGGCATTGAGTTTTACTACAGCACTTGTCGCAAAAACCATCTCATAAGCCCACCACAAACCGTATGATGACATTTTCCTCTACCTCCCGTCCTACATGTCAATTTAGGTTTCGATGCTATTCTGGCCATTTTCACCCCCTTTTCTTCTTTTACAAAAAACTCTCCAATCTTCTCCCCCCCACCATCCAAAGCTGACATGCAAAGAACCCAGTTTGATTACCCATCTTTCGTCAGTTTTTTTTTAAACAATAACCCAAAACTTTCTTCACCCACTCGGCTCGCTAATATTCTCACACATTGTAACCCTTAGTAAGGGATATATTTAATACAATTAAGACCATAAAGAACTAAGAACTAAGAATGTAAATATAACATAAAGACTTGAACCCTTGACTCTTCAACTTTACTGTTATCATCCAAAATTAGTCCATAAGTCGTTAGTTCTAGCAAATAACATCTTGGAATATCATCAAATGAGCAAGGAAATGACTTAGAACAATATCCCATGGCTAATTGATGGTCCTCTTTGGGCATCAACAATTTTCTTAGTATATCGATAATCAATCTTGCAAGGAAAAATTGATACTTATTCTTGGCTATGTAGCAAGCTTTAACCAAGATATGCCTTTGCTTGAACGAACACGGTGGATATCCAAAATAGTTTTGTTTATGCAAGTTGGTTGATTAGTTAGATACTTAGGATCCATAATAAACTTGCAATTCAACATCTTAGTAGCATATGAACAACTTGTGCACGTGAATCGATTCATCCTTAGCTAGATTGACACCTTCAAATCACCATAGCAAGTTAGAACTTGAGCATAGATTTTGAAGTAACATATCGACACCGATGGATATGTCAA
The DNA here is from genome assembly GCA_019149425.1 of Psidium friedrichsthalianum. NCBI lineage: Eukaryota > Viridiplantae > Streptophyta > Magnoliopsida > Myrtales > Myrtaceae > Psidium > Psidium friedrichsthalianum. Next base: position 11,236 of record JAGVVM010015208.1, on the reverse strand, counting down.
TAGAACCAAAACAGAACTCACGTAATGATCTGATGAGTTGGATGCTGCCGCATCATGAAACTGACTAATGCAAGATATGGCCTAAACCTGTTTTAGCATTAGAAATAGAAACCAATATAGCTTAACTAACTGATAGATCATGTCAAAACTAGTCGGTTGTGCCTTAGAATCGGCTGTTCCTACATCCTATTAGGATTAACTGACAAAGACAAAGTTGAGCTTGGACTTGATGTGATCGAGCTCGATGCTCCCGCATCAAACTTCCTAGGTTTGAAAAAGATTTGTACTCAAATCTTGTTGTGGCTTCTCATGTGTGTGTGATTAAGACATGCGAAATTTGCACCAACGAGATAGGAATATTGATTATGAAAAACATCTAGGATGCTTCTCTAATGAATAAAGTATTAATCAACTTTAGCCCTAACAAAATTACTTGAAAACACATCTTCAAGCTTATTCATTAAAAAGCATAGTCAAAGTGCAAAGAACTTTCTTTCTCACTTATTTCACTTTCATCTACAAAGAAAGAAAAGCAACATGTTCTCAGAAATGACTTTCTAACTTGGGTTTCATTCTGGAAAAGGATTTCAATACTCATGCTTCCCTCCCTAGGTTGAAAACTTGTGGATCTAATGGTTGGATTAAAGGGAACGAGGATAATTTATTCTCTGACTTTTAATTGGAATATGTGTTTTTGAAGCCATCATCCAAAAGCGTCTCATTAAAACTGCAAGGTTCCCAAGTGGAGGTGCATTCATGGGAAAGATATCACACAGAATATTAATTTAAAAAAATTCCCATAATAGAAGATGAATGAGAGGATGTTTGGTTACAAAAGATCACTTCCTTCACTGAGCATTTTAAAACTCATATGGTTCAGGATATATTGATGATCGTAGCTTCAGTTCGTTAGCGAAGGTTGTCGATGCGACGTTGGCATAGCTTCTCCATCAATAATGATCGTATACACCTCCCATTGATTATCAACAACGGTTGTGGAAGATGTTCTCCTTTTGCTCATCCGATTTTGGAGCAAACCATTGTGTGTAGAACACTTTGACTGAACTCACTATTTATTAGCTTGCCTCATGAAATCTCCGTCTTTAAATTCAAAACCATTGATTGAAATCATGCTTCGACACTTTTTGAGTCCACAAATCAATCTCTTCATCTCTTGAAGAGTCATAACTCTTCGATTAGGATAATCCCCAAGTAGAAATGTTCATAAAAATGGTATTGAAACACTTCTGCTCAGTATCAATCAACCTCTTTGAAGAGTTCAAACTCTGATACATCATTTATTGGTTTGGTTAGAATAGGAAACCTCAAAGCAATATTACTTTCAATTGAAGGTTTGGTGGTGAAAAGCTTTTGCTACGACTTAAGTTGCATCTCACATTTATGGCAAGTTGCATACATCTTCAAAGAACATATGGTATGAAAGTTTCAACAATTCAGCAATATCCCTATTCAATCCACCAAGAAAAAAATTGTGAGCAAATAGTTCATTCTTGTGAAATTCTAGAACAAGCACCTCATAAGGAGTTGTTTTACCCCTCCCTAATGTATTCTGACATTTAACTCTGCGTTATTGAAAGAAATTCATCCCCCCCCTCTTGAGAATAGGTTTTGCATGTAACTGCTAGGGCAAGAACTATTCTTCATCAATTTCTTGAGCTTTTCCTACGAATAGATCTTTCTTTGCCATTCTTTAGATAGTTTGATGCTTCAAATTCTCCCACTAAAGAGAGGTGCATGTTTTGTCATCCTTTTAAGACAACGACCTTACATCTGTCTCGTCCAAATATGACTTGAAGTTAAAAGCTCATTCGATTGATGCATAGTTGATGAAGACGTCTGGATTGAGTTTACCCTCAAATTATGATGCTTCTACTTTAACTTCACGATTTTCCTCATGGTTTTCTTCTTTCCTTTGGGGCTCGATAATCAGAATTGCTAGAATTTGCTCTGGTGTAACCGGAATCACCACTAGAGTTTCATTAAGAACTCGAATCGTCATGTTGATGTTCGATTAAAATGTCTTGCTGGATCCTCTACATGGTTTGAGGAGTCGCTCCAATTGTCGCTGAACATTTTTGCCACGTCTTGCCTTTCATTGGTTGCATGTTTCAAGCACGAATCTCGAACCATATAAAACCATTTTTTCTATTTTTTTTTAATGAAATTGATAATAAAAGGTGTCACTCAAAAACGAATTCAACCAAAGCTCTGATTACCAATTTGATGTGGTTGCGAGGGCAGGCAAGTGTGTTTTGAGTGAGTGTGGAAGGAAATATGGATAGTTCGAAGTGGCATGAATATTGATGGATGATGCTAAATAAATAATAGAAAATAATCTGATCAAGGCATAAAGACACACCACTAGCTAAAGATCAAAATCGAGATTAACAAAGTTCAACATCAAGGGCCTAAAGAATGAGCCACCAACCAAGGATAAAGGACTTTGGGATAAAGAAGCTCACCACCTAGGCGTAAAAGATGAATCAATAGCCAAGAATAAAGGGCTTCTTGGCCTCACTACTAAGAGGCAATATACTCTCTAAGGATAAAGAAACCGAATATGAGTTGCCCACTCTCCAATATATTTGCTCAAAACAGAGGCAAATCTATAATATCCTCATTCATCAAAGTCATTTTCTTACAAATGGAGATTACACCCCTATTTATAGAGATAAAACTAAACAAACAAAATACTCTTAGAATTCCTAAAACTGAACAACTCTTGGGGAATTAAACTAATTGAGACTTTTAAATTAAAGCCACCATAAAGACTCATAAAATACTCTGAATTGAGAGATTCAACAACTAAATGCACTTAGCTAGATGCATTGAAACATGAAAAGACACTCCAAATTCGTGCAATAGCCTAAAACAGCCCAAAGGACACCATAAAAGATCACCAAATCATGAGAGGAATCATCTTGAGCAGCCTCCAGTCCATTAACACAATTAAGACCATAAAGAACTAGGAACTAAGAATGCAACTATAATATAAGACCTAAACCTTGACTTTTCAACTTTTCTGTTCCTTATCCAAAATTCGTCCAAAAGTCTGGTCTAGCAAATAACCATCTTGGAATATTATCAATGAGCAAGAAAATGACTTAGAACAACATCACATGGCTATATTGATGGTCCTCTTCAATCAGCAATTTTCTTAGTGTGTCGATAACTCAATCTTGCAATGAAGAGTGATAATTTATTCTTGACCATGTGCAAGCTTTAACAAAGAATATACCTTTGCTTGAATGAACACTGCTGGATAAGTCCAAAATAGTTGTTTATGCAAGTGGTGATTAATAGACTTAGGATCCATAATAAACATGCAATTTAACATCTTAATAGCATATGAACAACTTGTTCACTAAATCGATTCATCCTTTGCTGGATCGATACCTTCAAACCACCTTAGCAAGTCAAAATGAGCATAGACTTATTACACATAAAAAATGATGGAACTCATGGAATGATCCGATGATTCAAATGCTCCCACATCATGAACCAACCGACGCAAGATATGGCCTGAACTTGTTTTAGCATGAATAGAAACCGATATGGCTTGGCTAGCTGACGAGATCATGTCGAAACTTGTTGGTTGTGCCTTAGAATCGGTTGTTCATGCATCATTGGTAGGATTAACCAATAAGGACAAAGTTAAGCTTGCGAGTTGGTTGATCGAGCCCGATCCTCCCGCATCATGATTGAACAACATAAATTTTTGGTGTCCTTTATTCTTCCTTATTTATTTCTTCGGTGATTTCCCATTGACTTATAATGTAAGATCTCATCAGTTTTTGCATTAATATTACATAAATTATTTTTCCCATCCAAATGATCTTGCGTGGCAGTTGATGTGGATAACGACGGTGATATTGCACATCAATGTGGCACTTTTTATCATCCAAAGTTGTAGTGGAAGTAATGATTTTAACGAATGGAAAAAATAAAAGAGGGGGCCAAGAAGTTCAACGTAAAAGAAATGAACAAAAAATAAAAAATAAAGAGGCTGAGTAGATGGGCATGTATGTCGGCCTTTGGCTTGTGGCGGCTCCTCTCAAATTTGAGGTCAGCCTCGGGCACCGCCTCAGTCTAGTTCAAATCGAACCCTAACAACCTCGAATCTAAACTAGATCAGGTGTGGCCATGAGACCTCCAATCTAAAACATTTGCACACGCCCTTGCTGCGGGCTATTTTGTCACTTCCTTGCATTCGTGTAACCTCCTTTGCGTAGGTCTTATATGAATGGTCAATGCTTGCCCAACAGAATGCATCAATCATTGTCGCTTCCTCGCGTACCGCACAACCGGTGTCTCCCCATAGGCTTTATGCAAATGGTCTTAACTCGCCAATCGGGACACATCTTCCGTCTCTTCCACGGTTCATGCTCGAAACATGGCATCCACACGTACAATTCGACAATCCCACTCTGTTACCATTTGTCACGAGTAAGGCCAATTGGTTTAATTCTCGGGTTTAATTCTTCCTATGACATGCGTTGTCAAATTTCTCATTGTGACCAAATGTATAGCGCGTCCCTTTGAATTGAGCATCTCATGTATCAAGTGGGGCATGTGTCTTGATTTAACATAACGATTGGCTTCAGTTTGCCGTGGCCATCATCAGGAGAGCAGCAATAACACCAAATCAAGTTATGCATGAGTGGCCAACCCGGCTTCGAAAATCTTCTAAATGATACTAGACTTTTAGTGCAAATTCTCTTACGCCACTCACAAGACCAAATTATATGGTCCATCTTACATTGGGAAAAGAACCAAAAAAGGCATAAACCTATTGCATTGATGCCAATTCAATTCCAAACCTTTTAATTATACTAATTTAGTCCATTCGGTCAATTTTGACAGGAAATAATTGACGTGGACGCCAACTGTTCTATGTGGTGTGGCCGGTACTAATCTGGATATTTTTTTCAATAATTTTTTAAAATTAAATATTTAGTTCTTTTTTATTTCTTATTTTTACTTTTATTTTGGAAAACAAGGGATTGCAGACCCTCGTCGGCCAAAAGAAAGAAAGAAAATAAAAAATTCATTTTAAAAAATATATATTTAAAAATGTCAACATCAATGCCGGTCACGTCACGTAGGATGGACAACATTTACATTAGCAATTTCCTATCATAATTGACCGGGTGAACTTAATTGGCATAAATGCAAAAATTTTAAGACGAAATTGGCGCAATTAAAACGTTTAGAACTGAATTGGAATCAATACAAAAGCTTTATCACGGAGTTCACTCCCCCCCCCCCCCCCCTTCAAACACAGTGCAATAACTATTCATTCATTTGGATCCGGGGTCACTTTCGGGGAAGCTCGCAAGTGGGCATGTTTCAAAAAGAGTATGCGACTCGAGTTTGGTTTCTTTCATCATCGTGTCAATCAATCTATGTTGTTTTATTCGGCGTCAAGCACTCAGTTTCTTAGTCCACGTTCGACAGCTTAAAACTTTATGGGGCGAGTTTCAAAACTGAACCTCTCGGAAACCTGCAACCAGATGGGAAAGGGATCAACCATCGTACGAGGGTCACGAGATCCTTGGGTGGGATTTTTGGCTACTGCCTAAAGCTTTGACAGTAGCTGCTCTCCCTGCTTTAAACATGATATCCCGAAAATCTAATTTAAATGCTCGACTCCCGGAACTAAGCAGAATTCAGCAGCAGACCATGTCCCTCGGTCTTCGATTCCGGCAAATTATAGCCCATGTGTTTGTTAATGCCACCGCAGACGACCAATTGGCACCGACGAAACTCTATAGGGGATAAGGATTTGCTAGCCCAGCACAGCAATTTGAGGACCAGATCAAAAAGAGGAAATTCAAAGTCGGAATCAATTGACGTGACCGGATTGGTTATAGGATGTTACGGCAATAATCTTACCTCGAAAGGAGCCCATTGGCTAGAGTCGATAATCTAGACGATAAGGTAGTAATGAATCAGTCGAACGACTTCCTTCTATGTAAAAATACCAATGCTTTGAAAGCATTTCAAAAAGAAAAAGGCAAAAGGAGATGGGTGGTTAACCAACCCCTAAGTGACATACGACTGCTACACTCCGGTCCTTCAGTCACAACCTAACACATACGTGCAAAAAGGGGGCCTCCACGATTGAAAATTGAGCATTGACCGCATCTAGCCTTATCAACTCAGAGGTGAACTATTTTGGCATAGCTTTTCCATTTGCTTTCACATTGAACAGATCGATTAGTATGAATCCCATCCAAACAAAGACAAGAGAACCCGAAACCAACGACAAAGCTTCGGACACGTGAGTAGCATAAGTCCCTCGACACGGCCGATCATTTTGATATCGCCGGTCTCGTACCTCATCATCCAGAAATGCTCGCCACCTAGCAGCATACGCTTGGTCGTCTAATCTAGATGATGATTTCACCTTGCCGATCGACTCTATCTATCTATCTATCTATCTATATACCGTGGATCAAGAACAAGTCTGCTTGATTTTTCTTCCTTTTCTTTTCCAAGGATCAATGAGGGTGTAAAACCACATAGTTTAGCATTTTTCGTTGGAAAATTGTCAAAATTAATTTCCTGAATCTATTACACTTTTGCCAATTCAGTCCTAAACCTTTTAATTTTGCCAATTCAGTTCTAAAACTTTCGCATTTGTGCTAATTCAGTTCTAAATCTTTTTTACTTGCTAATTCAGTCCTAAAACTTTTGCATTTGTGCCAATCTAGTCTTTCTGGCTAGCATGAATGCCAGCCGACGCTATTGTGGATAATTTTTTAAAATAAACATTTTTTTTATTTTCTTTCTCCTTTTCCTTTCCTTTCTTCTTCGTTGAACTGGTCATCGGCGAGACTAGGGCCGGCGACCTCAAGAGAGCTCACCCTCGTCGGCCACTAGCGAGGGCAATGCTAGCGCTGGGTGACCCTCGCCCACCCTACTAGGGCTCGCCCAACGATGATGAGCACTCACAACCCTAGATTTACCCTAAATAAAGGCTAGGGGGTAGTTTTCATGTTTATAATCCACCAATTAATTAATTTATTTTTTTGTCAAAATGAACCCACTTTCATTTAATTTTTAGTACTAGAAAAACAAACATAACTAGCAACAAGACCAAGACAAAGTAAATCCCAAAGGGGTTTAGAAAGCCAATTAGGAGGGAGATAACCTAGTCTATGGGCCTTCGCAATCCAATCCACCGACTAATTCGAACAACGGTTAGAAGAAACATTTTCTACAATTAGAGAGACGAAAGAAAAAATGGCACAATATGTAGGATTCAAAGCGATTAAAACGTGAAGCTGAAGCTTTCCCTGTGGTAACCGTTGATATTGTATCATTGGATGCTAAACGAGCTTGCATAACATCCATTTCAAATTTTGAAAAAAATTAGACTTTTCTTCCCTTTATTTTCATGTCTTATTTTAACTAAGTTTATGTACTTTTGGTTTGTTTAATCAGATTTTTCTATATCACAAATTTTCTAGTTGAATCCTTTCTAGACCAATATGGAGCCTGCATAACCGTCATCGTGGAAAAATTTAGCCAATGTGAATCATGTTGGAGTATAATGTTTGGTAAAACGAGAGTTCGTGACCCAAAATTAGTTGGTAATTTATGTTGGCAAATAACTCAAATAAGAGTTGGCGATCCGAACTTAGTTGGTCATTTAATCAGATAAAAATTAGCAAATCACTCTAATTCACGTTGGTAATTTCATATAAGAGTTAGTAAGGTCCAAGTGGTGATAAGTTAGTACAGAAATTGGTACTTTACAATTTATAAGAAGTTTGTGATTTGTTAAAGTACTATTAGTAACTAACAGTGACATGAAAAAGAAGTTATTTGTTGTTTTCTTTCACGAGCAATGTTCTGATATTTATAAATATTTATCAAATTTTGTAGCACGTAAAGAAATCCACGTTTTTTTGGACACGATACACCAAAATTCTTCATAACCAAATTGTACGGGTACTATATGGTTTTTTACGGCCATGCGTGATCCAAGGTTCACTAAGCATTTTTTCTTTTTGGAGCATTTCCAAGCGGAATCGGGGATTAAACTTGTTTACACCAAAAAATGACCAACCCTTGATTATTTTTGGCAAGTGATAAACTTAATCGATGAGAATAGAACTTGATCACTTATAAATAGAATTATCGGTAACTAACTCGTCGGTGAAGCATAGATGACGCATAACACGAAAGTTATCGATGAGAACCTTGAAGTTGATGGACGAAGTTGTTGAGAAAACCTCCTAATATATTTTGAAGTTGACATAACTATTCATTTTTTACATTTATCTTAAGTAATAAGACATGTTTTAGTTCAGGCAGTACTCACGTTGAAAGGAACCTTTATGACTAAAGGACTTACCTAAGGTCCTAAACAAGTCTAACCGAATGGGAAGTTCATATTGACTTGGAAGTATCATGGCCTTATGTCTATAAGATCCATTTTATGCTGGGAAGAACAGTCGATATCATGTCGGAAGTCAGAAGCACCGTCTATGTGAATATGAGCATAAGTTAAAGTGTGAATATCAGCATAGCTACTAAGTGGATATTAGCAAAGGAATAGCTAGATATCACTAGGGTACTGTGAAGGCTGAATACCAATAGAACTCTTATTGAACCTGAGACAAAATTCTTAATGCATTCTTGAAGATCATCTTTTTAGGATACTTGATCTCATTACTACACAGCTTATAATATCTAGATTTGATATCAATAATGAGATTGACCCAGACTAGGAAAGTACGGAGAGACGGGCTAGTGCAACTCCTCGATAGTATGCAGGCGAGGCACTAAGCACATGTCTTTGTCCCACATTGCCTAGGGGGAAGTCCTAGGCTAGTTGGTAAGACTTGGGATTCTCTACTCTATATAATGCATTTAAAAACCATGAGGAATCCGGCCCAAAGTAGACAATATTATACAATAGTAGCCCCGAGGTCCTTACATGTGGTATGGAAGCTAACTCCTGATCACGTGTGGGGCCACAGCGAGGGTGCTGTGCTCAAAGGAGGGGGAATGTGACAACCTAGACCCAATAAGTATAGAGGAACATGCTAGTGCAATGCCTCGATAGTATGCGGGCGAGGCTAACCGCGTGTCTTATGTCTCATATCGCCTTAGGGACAGTCCTAGGCTAGTTGATAAGACTTGGGGTTCTTTACTCTGTGTGATGTGTTTTACAGCTGTGAGGGCTCCAACCCAAATCTGACAATATTACACAGTGGTAACCCCCCAGGGTTCTTACAATCTCCGTAGTATCTTCAATCACTTGAGTGATCTCGATTGATTGACAATCACCCAAAGGCAAGGATCTTTCCATCTTTGAAGTCCTCTACTTATGGACACCAAGGTTTGTTTGTACGGACAATCAAATTTATTGGGATCTATAATCATTCGACATCGATGGCTACTCAAATCTTTGTATCAATTGTTCAACAGCTAGCCGGAGATTGATCCTTTCTAAAGATAGTCCATCAGGAAGTTCTTGACTCCGAGGAGTATAAAAGAAGATCAACATACCGAAGAAAAAGATAGGTTGAGAGTTCAAAAATTTCAAAGTTCAAGAGAGCTTCACATTTTTATATGCTATCTTTAGAGAGCTTATATTTGTAATTGTTTTATAAGTGTTGACAGAGCAATAGTTTATGCTTAAGTGTGAGATAGTGAGGTCTATCAGCTTGTGTATCAGCAGCACCTACTACGAAGAGAAGTGCTTGAGTAATAGTAACACTCACTAATGTAATATCTTATTGATTAACTAGTGGAATCCAGCCAGTAAGCTGTCAGTGTGGGAAAGTGACATAAGTTTGCAAAGTGATCTATATTCTTGCACACATACACTTAATACTTGATCGAAGCTTTATGCATGATTGAATATTATCATAACACAGATCACACTTATGCTCTATTTCATTCGAAATTGACCATATTTAACTTGACTTTTGATTTCGCTCTTATTTGTCTAGTTTATTTAAAAATCAACTATTCACCCTCTCTAAGTGATCCTAGTAGTTTATATCATCATGACATCAATAATGATCGATCGTATGTGGATCACCACAGCCATTTCCACACTTAATATATTGTTGTAACTTCTTTTAGGTAAGTATTGTTAGAAAATAGGAGAAAGCGGAGTAAGTTCTTGTAGATAATGAAGGAAGGTAACTATTTTAATATTGTTGTAACTCCTAACGGGAATTATCACATAACATGTCTCAATCTCAAAATACTTCGTCGTTAAATCCCTCCCGAACCTCTAACATATCTGCTTTTGACGAGCGAAAAAAACAACTTCCAAGGGAAAATTCTGATTTTTTTTTTATTGCCAGATAATCTGATTACAAAGATGGACATCCTTTTATAGTGAAAGGACTCCTTAAGGAAGTAGCATAACTAAAGATAATATTATTAAATCCATATCTAATCAAATCAAGGAAATTCAAATCGAATAATGCTATTAAACGGAATATTCTAATTGTCTAAATCAATGGACTTTCCCAAACTTCCGACGATCGTAATCTTCAAGATAATTAAGCGCCAGCTATTCTACATTAGCTTTCCATCCCTAAATCGATGGCCAATCAAAAAGAAGATACGAACGAGGGAAGATATGTTATAGGTACTTGGGAGGGACGACCAATTTGCATTTGATTTGATTTGCCTAAACAAAAGTTATTGACATAGAGTGATATGGTTGAACCTGAATCACTATATGGGGTTCATCTGAACCGATACACGGCGGAGTGCGTAGAACCGCTATTTGCCGGAACGGGTTAGGAGAAACGCAGATTGAAATTGAGCTAGATCAGTGCAAAGCAAATTGAAAATGCCATTTTGGCAAGCGCCAACATAGAGTATCACCAATGAAAGTACCTCTCTTTTCTATAGGAAGGGTAAATTGAATGCACGTCTTATTGGAATTGGTAAGTGCCACACGGATCGTGGCTTCAGCGCCGTGGCTTTCCAATGTGTACAGATGTTTTTTTTTCTGCCTTCGTATTATTCAAAGAAGGTATTCGAAACGGTCGAGGTTGATGTAAAGTTGATGTAATGGCGGACATGGTAGGTATTTCAGACCGAAGAGACCGTCTATATCTCGAGGACCAAATTTCGGTTGTGACGATCAATTTGCTGCCCGACTACATCTTCGTTCCTTATGATACTCATTTTACCAAAAAAAAAAAAAATTAGTAAAAGAGTCTATTTCAGT
>JAGVVM010015207.1:0-20831 GCA_019149425.1 Psidium friedrichsthalianum | reverse complement strand
AAAATGAATCCTTAAGTGGGCCCTAAAACCCAGTTAAGCCTGACTCAAACACCACCAGAGGGAATGTTTAATATTATCATTAGTCGTGGTTAAGAACTCCAGGGGATAGCAGGGTGATTGGGGTTTAGGCCGAGTTGTTAAGGCCAGCATGGGGTAGAGATCCCTTCGTTATGGGTTTTCATTTTTTAGGTTTGACCGAGAATTATTAGGGGGTACCAAACAATGAGGCTTCTGGTTAAGGGGGGAATTGGGCGTGGGCTTTGATTTCCTTATGGATCTTGGCACTGTTGTGCCACATGAGAGTGGTGATGGTTGCGTGATGCGTTTTTCTGTACTGGTGCATTTATGCCACATTCATGCAGCTCTAGTTTGATTGACTGATTTGCAATCTGTGGGCTCCGACAATTCATTGAGAGTTATGGCATGGGTCACCAGAGTTGATGACGCGAGGAATGTGCCCAGAGGGGAAGTGGAGAGAAAAGGGAGACCAACGTAAGGCGTTCGAGATCGCAGTGTGGTAATTGCCGTAGGGCACTGTTGGTGAGCCCTGATGGGATTTGGAGTGACAGGATGGGCATGGTATAGTGGGACCCGTTTATGGCCGAATTGGGGCAGGAACATGAATCCATTGGGATCCGACATGGCCGGTTGGGCCTGCGAAATTGCATATGGCATCTGATGAAAATCTCTTGTGCCCGTCTGTGGGATATGAAACGCTGAAATAGGATAAATTTGCACGGCTGTTAATCATGTTGGGGTTGGTACTGAGGAGACTGAGAGTGTCTGAACCCTGGGACCGTGAACTAGTCCGTCGGATAGGGACCGACCCCACTAGTATACGCTATCAACTGCGTTAGGGATTAGTGGTGAGCTTATGGTTTCGACTCAGGCGGTGGTGCCCTTCTTTACAGATCCAGGAACATCACACAAGTGATGGCTGCACCCTCGATGCTTTTGGACTGCCAGTGCAGATGGACACCGATGAGTACCCTCCATTTGGATGGTGCACGCCACTCTGTGGAAATAGGCTGTGACCACCGTTTGGTAGAAAATCAAGGGGGACCCTATCTGTTCCCCATAGGTACGATGTGACAGTCTAGAAAAAAATTCGAACCAATAGTAAAAAAATTTCTAAAGGAATGGAAACACTTCACTAATACACTCTGTCGACGGCTCATAAAGGATTAGCTTACCCTGAGCTGACCAAACCGAAGGGGGAAAGGCTATCTGGGAATTTTTCCCAATCAGCCGCCCGTTGGCTTGAGATTGAGACAGAGTCGGTATTTAGTGAAATTGACCACAAAATGAAATCTGACAATGGACAATCGGATCAGTAAGATAAACGCAATGAAGAGATGAAGTCGGTTTCGGAAATGTCGACTGAAGGTCAGACAGCGGTGCACGTCGTGAAGCAAGACGTGAATGGAAAATTACCGAAAATGCCCCCGGTAAATGCTCAGACCTTAGAATGAGACTAATTAGGATTTTTGAGAGTAGATTCGACAGACCGACACCAAATCCAGTCCAAAATTCGTTCGCGCTCGGGACCCGATCGGTGCATTTGGCACGCAAATCGAGGCAAGTCAAGTCAGATGTCACACAGTCAGATGTCACATCAATCAATCAATCGCGTCATGGCACAATTTCCAAGAATGTCAATCAAAATCAAACTTCAATCCATCATGTCATGAAAAAACCCCATCAACCACCCCACTATAATCTAATTTCCCCTTATTCTAATAGATTATAATCTATCACCATTCTCTCTCCTCCCTCATTCCCTCCATTTTCGGCCGGCCACTCTTCCTTCCTCCCTCTCCCGACGTCGCTCTCTCTCTCACGCGTTCGCCCGGCCACCGTCCCCGTCGTCCGCCGCGAAGAGCCGTCCGTCCGCCGTTGTCCACCCCTCCCTTCGGCCTCATCGTGTGGTGGTGTGAGCTCCATCAATCCTTTGCCTCCTTGTTCTCGTGGCTTGAAGGTCACCGTGACCTCATCTCTCTCTCTATCCCTCTCGTTCCAGCCGTGCCGTCCACTTCGTCGTCGTCCGCCGCCGTCGTTCGGTCACCACGGACGCCACAGCCTTGGCCCGACCTAGGTAAGTCTTCCAAGTCCCTCCCTCTTCATTTCCGCGGCTTGGATCCTCCATTGGAGCCGCTGATCAGCCGTGACCCCTCTCTCCTTTCCCGGTTTGAACAGCCGCCGTTCCCGTCGCCGTCCGCCACCCATCCCGACCCGACCAGCCGCCGTCCCGGGCCTCATTTAGGTAAGTTTATTCACTAATTCAACCTAGGCTAGTTGTATGCATGTGTGGTGTGACAGTCTGAAAATTCGACCCAATGGTCAGGACTTTCTAAATGAATGGAAATACTTCATTAATACACTCTAGTCGACGCTCACTCAGGATTAGCTACCCTGAGCCGACCAACCGAAGGGGAAAGGCTATCTGGGAATTTTCCCAATCAGCCGCCCGTTGGCTGAGACTGAGACAGAGTCGGTATTTAGTGAAATTGACCACAAAATGAAATCTGACGATGGACAATCGAATCAGTAAGATAAACGCAATGAAGAAATGAAGTCGGTTTCGAAAATGTCGACTGAAGGTCAGACAGCCGGTGCACGTCGAGAAGCAAGACGTGAATGGAAAATTACCGAAATGCCCCCGGTAAATGCTCAGACCTTAGAATGAGACTAATTAGGATTTTTGAGAGTAGATTCGGCAGACCGACACCAGATCCAGTCTAAAATCCGTTCGCGCTCGGGACCCGATCGGTGCATTTGGCACGCAAATCGAGGCAAGTCAAATCAAGATGTCACATCAATCAGATGTCACATCAATCAATCAAATCGCGTCATGGCACAATTTCCAAGAATGTCAATCAAATCAAACATCAATCACATGTCATGAAAATCCCATCAACCACTCCACTCACACTTACCATTTTGTCTCATCCTCACTATAATCTTCTCTCTCCTCACTCCCTCACCCATTCGGCCACCATCATCTCTCTCTCTATCCCGACGTCTCTCTCTCCCTCTCGGTTTCCCTTGCTCGCCGTCCGCCCGTCGCCGCCAAGTCCCGCCCGTTGCCGCCGTCGTCTTCGGCCACCGTCGGCCTCCCGTCGCCACGGTAAGCCTCTAAACCTCTTCCTCTCTTCTCTTCGTGGCTTGAGGAACCACCATGGATGACCGACCGAACCTCATTCCTCTCTTCTTCTTCTCGGTCAGCCCGTCGCCCGCCGTGGCCGCTCCCTCGTCGTCACCGTCCGGCCACCGTTGGCTCCGACCAGCCGTCCCGCCTCCGTGACCCCCTTGGTGAGTCCCCTAACCTCTTGTCCCTTGTGAATCCGTGGCCTTGGTGAGCCACCTTGGACCCGAACCAACCTCACCGTTCCCCTCCTTCCCTCTCTCTTTCTCGGGTTTTCCAGCCGTGCCGCCCGACGCCACCAGCTGCTCCGTCGCCGTCCGGCCAAGCCAACCGCCACCGCCCATCCTCACCTCTAGGTAAGTGTCCTAGCTACCTCCCCATGAAATTTCGTGGCCAACCGAACCCATTTGGACGCCGGACTAAGCCGTTTCCTCCTTAGGCCGAGAGCTCGTTCGGCCGCCGTGAGTTCCGCCGGCCACCGTCCGCCCGTCTCCGCCGACCAGCAACCGTCACCGACCCCTCTAGGTAAGCAACCCTCTAATCCTAGCTTAGGCCGGTTGTATGTGTGTGGTGTGTAGAGTATTAGTGGTTTATAATTGTTGATTAATGTGTTAAATGTGTGATTAGGCTAAATGGGCTTTAGGCCCTTCGGGTTTGGTATGGGCCGGCCGAATAAACCACTTGTAGTGAAGGATTTGGGCCTTGAAATGTTGATAATGGGCTGGAATTAATGAATTAAGCATGTGGACTAATGGGCCTAAGGTTCATAATGGGCTTGGGTTCTAAATTCATGCTATTTGGGCCTAAATGAACCTAATTGGACCTAATTGGCTTAACGGGCTTGAAATGGGCGAAAATCACTTTTAATGGGCCCAAAGCATAATCTTGAACCTTAATTTATGAGGCCCAATAATGTACATAGGCCTAGAATGGTTAATTGGGCCTAAAATGGGCTAAATGGGCTTAATTGGTTAATCCTTTGAAATGGGCTTGGGCCCTACACGAAATTAACACCAATGGGCCTTAAATTTACATAATGGACTTAAGACTTAATTATTGGGCCCAAGTCTAATTAATGGGCCTTGGTTACTATTAGGGCCCAACTGAAGTTATTAAGCCCAAGTTAACTTAATGGGCCTAACCCATTTCATTTAACCTTGAACCTTAATGGGCCCAACATGATTAATGGGTTTGAACCTTATAGTGGGCCAACTTACCTTAATGAACTGATTCACTCACATGGGCCTTGGGCCTCAGGTCAGGCATTAGGGCCATTCGAACTCGAATCCTTTAATTGGGCCTTAAACCAAGTTAAGCCTAATTCAAACACACCTGAGGGACTGTTTAGTTACTGAATCAATAGTCATGGGTGTTTGGGCTTAGGCCGAGCGATCAGATTTGCTAGATGAGAGCCCAATGGTTATGGGTCTAACCCGAGGATTAATGAGCGATGTCCTATCGCATTTGTCTGACCGAGAAATCGTTCGTGGGCCCTTGATTTCCTTATGGCTTGGCATGTGGTGCACGTGAGAGTGCGATGGCTGCTTATTGCGTTCTATGCTTGTGCATATATGCCATATCATGCATGCTCTGTGTTCGATTGACTGATTGCAATCATGTGGGCCCGCATTCATTGAGAGCATGGCATGAGTCACCAGAATTGTGACGTGAGATTGTGCCCAGAGGGGAAATGGAGAGAAAAGGGAGACCAACGTAAGGCGTTCGAGACGCAGTGTGGTGATGGCCGTATGGCACTGTTGGGTGAGCCCTAATGGGATTTGGAGGGACAGATGGGCATGGTCTGTTGAGACCCGTTATGGCCGATCGAGGCCTGAGCATGATCCATTGGGATCCGATATGGCCGGTTGAGGCCTGTAGCATTTGCATATGGCATTTGATTGATATCTCTTGTGCCCGTCTGTACGATATGAACTCTGTTATGATAAATTGTACGTCTGTTAGACATGTTTGGGTCTGGTACCGAGGAGACTGAGTGTCTTAACCCTGGACCGTGAACCTAGTCCATTGGATAGGACCGACCCCACTAGTATACGCTATCCTACGTTAGGATTAGTGGTGAGCTTATTGAGTTTCGACTCATGGGCGGTGGTTGCCCTTCTTTTACAGATCCAGGTCACCCATGATGGCTGCGCCGCCGATGCTTTTTGGACTGCCAGTGCAGATGGACACCGAGATTACCCTCCATTTTGACATGCACGCCACTCTGTGGCATAGGCATGTGACCACTGTATTAGTAGATCAGGGTGGGCCTTATCTCGTACCCCATAGATATGAGGCCTGGTTTAGAGAGGGCCTGTTTGGCTTTGAGGGACCCCAGAGGGACTCCCCTATTCCTATGGAGGACGACCCGATCTTGCTTCAGCCAGACGAGTATGGTGGTGAGGTGGTCGACCCCGACCCATTGCAGGAGATGCCGTCACCTGGACGATCCGAGATTGATGGTCACGAGGAGGGCGATGCGATGGATACTGACGAGGAGGACCCAGAGGAGGACCCAGAGGAGGACCCCGAGGAGGATCCCGAGGAGGAGCTCGAGATTGACTGAGAGATACTGATCTGGTCTAGTCTTCTTTTGTGAGAGCGTAGATAGCTTGACCTTAGTGAGTTTTCTTTTGGGGTCTGTACCTAACGCTTATATATATATATATGTTGTGTATCGCCTTTTGTAAAAGTGTTCTTGCCTTTTCATGCTACCCCACCTTCTTATGTATGTATGCATGTTTAGAAGGCACGCTTCCGCAGTTTTAGATTATTGTTGTCATTTCGCGCTAGCGTCACTTGGCCGCGATGCGCATCCTGGGCCGTCGCAATTCGTAGGCCAGGCGTACGCAGGGTTTCGTCGTTGGTAGTATCAACAGGGGTGTCGCGTGCTCGTTATCGGGATTCGGGGCGTGACATCCCCTTTCGAGTGGTATCAGAGCAAGGTCAGCTCGATACGAGACCGTTCGAGGATCTGGAGTGATAAGGCTGACAGATTTGGGGTAGTTAGATAGAAAGACCTTAGACCTAAGTGTTAGGAAAGGGTAGGATGCATGAATTGATTGGCGCATGTGGTTGCAGAGTTAGATTACTAGTCTAGTACGAATATAGACTATGTTGTTTTGAACTAATCTGCAGATGCGTCAGGACCTGAGGTAAGGTTCTAAAGCATAGCCCCGTGAGTTGGGTGCTTGGTTGTTGATTGCTGAATGGGTAAATTTCTAGATACTGCTTGTGTTTGTATGCCTAGTCGGCTGTCGTGCGCTGCTTGACCATCATGCATTGCATGATTTCTGCATCAAAAGAAAGTGGTTTGAAATGAAGTTGTTTTAAAAATAAAGACTTGAGGATTTGAAAAGCGCATGCATCATAGTTTATTGGGTTGGGTAACCGTCAGCCTGGTATGGGACAGGTCTGACGGGACGTCTAAAAACTGCGATGAAGCGTGGTATGGGACACGTGGAGTGGGATTCTCTCTGGCCGTGGGTGACCTAGGACGACTGTTCGCACCAAGAAATGAGGAGGGCGGGGAGTGGTCGCCGGGGCAGAGACCCGATCAAGGAGCGGCTCCCGACAGGCTTCTAGTTGAGGTGGCGAATAGAGTGGCCTAGGTTGTGCATTGTCAGGGTGAGTCTAGATGTCTTCCTGGTTCAATTGCATTTAAAAGCTGCAGCGAACTTTACATGCATATTCATGTCAGTGGACGCGACAGTAGACGAAAGCTTGACTGTTAGTTTTAGAATTCGAATTCCTGAACGGGAATTTCGTTTGGTTTAGGTGTGAGAAGGAATTAGGAAAGGATGAGCAATAGGGGCAGAAGACCCAGTGCCGCTGCATCTAGCTCAAGAGCGCCTGCGTCTGAAGGAGACCCAAGAATAGAAGAAATGATGAGGGTGCTGACAGAAGTGAGCAACCTGATGGGTAGGCAAGCTGCTGAGAGAGCTGCCACTGTTGCCCAAGCAGCTGAGGCCGCCTTGGCCGCTGCAAATGGAGCCCATGGGGGCAATGGGCATGGAAATGGAGGACGTCAGACCCATCACATAGTAGAGCAGTTTCTGAAGCTGCAACCCTCCAAGTTTGATGGCACTGGAGGACCCGAAGTAGCTGCCTCGTGGATCGAGCAGCTGGAGAAGGCATTTACAGTGCTTGGATGCACAGATGAAGAGAAGGTCTCACTGGCGACCTATCAGCTCCAGAGCACTGCTGATGACTGGTGGAAGGCCACCAGAGGGCGAGTATTTCCTGAGGGCATGAGGCCAAACTGGGCTGCTTTCTGTGCGGCATTCAATGGGAAGTACTTTTCTGAAGCCGCCCAAGAGCGAAAAATGGAGGAGTTCATAAGGCTCCGACAAGGACAGATGACTGTGGACCAGTATGAGGGCGAGTTCGCCAGGCTGTCCAAGTTTGCTCGAAGGCTGATAGAGGATCCGTGGGACAAGGCCAGAAGGTTCAGAGAAGGACTGAGGCCTGAGCTGAAGAGTATGATTATCGCTACTGGGCTGAGGGACTATAATGAGATCTATGAGCGAGCCCTGGCGATAGAACGAGATTTACAAGAAAAGGCTGCCGCATCTGGATCGCGGTTCATGCCGAATAGAAACTTCAGGGATTTCGGCAAGAGGCCGATGAGAGACAATCGCAGGTTTGTCCCACCTGCGAGGAAAACGTTGGGAAAACCATCACACCCCGGGGATCTGAACTGCCGTGACTGTGGCAGAAGGCATGGGAACAGCCCTTGCCCAAGGAAGACTGGAGGATGCTTCAGGTGTGGACAGATGGGGCACATGCAAAGGAATTGCCCGAGGAATGGACCAAGACCCAGTTCCAACCGCAGCAGCAGCCACCAGTGATCCAGATGCGGCAGCTTTTTCCTGCAAGTCTCGTTCTATCGCCAGGGCTCGTTCATAAATTTCGTTATAGTCTCTCAGCCCAGTAGCGATTATCATGCTCTTCAGCTCAGATCTCAAGCCTTCTCTGAACCTTCTGGCCTTGTCCCATGGGTCCTCTATCAGCCTTCGAGCGAACTTGGACAATCTGGCAAACTCGCCTTCATACTGGTCTACAGTCAATGATCCTTGGCGAAGTCTGATGAACTCCTCCATCTTCCTTTCCTGAGCAGCCTCGGAGAAATATTTCCCATTGAACGCTGCGCAGAAAGCAGCCCAGTTTGGCCTAATGCCATCGGGAAAGACTCGACCACGGGTGGCCTTCCACCAATCATCTGCAGTGCTCTGGAGCTGATAGGTCGCCAGTGAGACCTTCTCTTCATCCGTGCATCCAAGCACCGTGAATGCTTTCTCCAGCTGCTCGATCCATAATGCAGCTACCTCAGGTCCTCCAGTGCCATCAAACTTCGAGGGTTGCAGCTTCAGAAACTGCTCCACGATATGATGGGTCTGACGTCCTCCATTTCCGTGCCCATTGCCCCCATGGGCTCCATTTGCAGCGGCCTCAGCTGCTTGGGCAACAGTGGCAGCTCTTTCAGCAGCTTGCCTACCCATCAGATTGCTAACCTCGGTCAGCACCCTCATCATTTCCTCTATCCTTGGGTCTCCTTCAGATGCAGGAGCCCTTGAACTCGACGCTCCAGCACTGGGTCTTCTGCCCCTATTGCTCATCCTTTCTAGTTCTCACTCACACCTATACCAACGAAATTCCCATTCAGGAATTCGGAATTCTTAAAACTAACAATCAAGCTTTCGCCTGCTGTCGCGTCCACCGACATGAATATGCATGTAAAGTTCGCTGCAGCTTTTAATGCAATTGGACTAGGAAGACACCTAGACTCACCCTGACAATGCACAACCTAGGCCACTCTGTTCGCCACCTCAACTAGAAGCCTGTCGGGAGCCGCTCCTTGATCGGGTCTCTGCCCCGGCGACCACTCCCCGCCCTCCTCATTTCTTGGTGCGAACAGTTGTCCTAAGTCACCCACGGCCAGAGAGAATCCCACTCCACGTGTCCCATACCACGCTTCATTGCAGTTTTTAGACGTCCCGTCAGACCTGTCCCATACCAGGCTGACGGTTACCCAACCCAATAAAGTATGATGCATGCACTTTTCAAATCATCAAAGTCTTCCTTTTTAAATCAAGTCCCTTTTCAAACCATTTTGTTTCTGATGTAGAAATCGTGCAATGCATGATGGTCAAGCAGCGCGCAACAGCCGACTAGGCATACAAACACAAGCAGTATCTAGCAATTTAACCACTCAGCAATCAGCAATCAAGCACCCTACTCATGGGGCTATGCTTTAGAACCTTACCTCAGGTCCTGACGCCTCTGCAGATTAGTTCAGAACATTATAGTCTATAGTCGTACTAGACTAATCACCTAATTCTGCAAGCACATGCGCCAATCAATTCATGCATTTTACCCTTCCTAATTCCTAGGTCTAGGGTCTTTCTATCTAACTACCCCAAATTCATCAGCCTTATCACTCCAGATCCTCGAACAGTCTCGTATCGAGCTGACCTTGCTCTGATACCACTCGAACGGGGATGTCACGCCCCGAACCCCAATCGAGCTCGCGACATCCCTGCTCATATCGTAACGAACCCTGCGTACGCCTGGCCTACGAGTAGCGACGGCCCAGGATGCACATCGCGGCCAAGTACGCTAGCGCAAAACGACAACAATCTGAAACCTGCGGAAGCGTGCCTTCTATGCATACAAACATAAGAAGGTAATGGGGTAGCATGAAAAGACAAGAACACTTTTACAAAAGGTAATACAACGTCATATATATATACAGAGCGTTAGATACAGACCCCAAAAGAAAACCTCGCTATGGTCAAGCTATCTACGCTCTCTCAAAAGACTAGACCAGTACAGTATCTCTCAGTCAATCTCGAGCTCCTCCTCGGGATCCTCCTCGGGGTCCTCCTCTGGATCCTCCTCTGGGTCCTCCTCGTCAGTGTCCATCGCATCACCCTCCTCGTGACCGTCTATCTCGGATCGTCCAGGTGACGGCATCTCCTGCAGTGGGTCGGGGTCGACCACCTCGCCTCCATACTCTGCGGCTGCAGCAAGATCGGGTCGTCCTCCATGGGGATCGGGGAATCTCTCTGAGGTCCCTCGAAGCCATACAGGCCCTCTCTAAACCAGGCCTCGTATCTATGGGGGACAAGATAGGGTCCACCCTGATCCACTAAAACGGTGGTCACATGTCTATGCCACAGAGTAGCGTGCATGTCAAAATGGAGGGAAATCTCGGTGTCCATCTGCACTGGCAGTCCAAAAAGCATCGGCGGTGCAGCCATCACGGGTGACCTGGATCTGTAAAGGAAGGGCAACCACCGCCCGTGAGTCGAAACTCAATAAGCTCACCACTAATCCTAACGTAGGAGGATAGTGTATACTCGTGGGGTCGGTCCTATCCAATGGACTAGGTTCACGGTCCAGGGTTAAGACACTCTCAGTCTCCTCAGTACCAGACCCCCAACATGTCTAACAGACGTGCAATTTATCACAACACAATTCATATCATACAGACGGGCACAGGAAATATCAATCAGATGCCATATGCAATGCTACAGGCCTCAACCGGCCATATCGGATCCCAATGGATCATGCTCAGGCCTCAATCGGCCATAACGGGTCTCAACAGACCATGCCCATCTGTCACTCCAAATCCCATCAGGGCTCACCCAACTGTGCCCTACGGCAATTACCACACTGCGTCTCGAACGCCTTACGTTGGTCTCCCTTTTCTCTCCACTTCCCCTCTGGGCACAATCTCACGTCACAACTCTGGTGACTCATGCCATGCTCTCAATGAATGCGGGCCCACATGATTGCAATCGGTCAATCAAACACAGAGCATGCATGACATGGCATGTAAACACAAGCATAGAACGCAATAAGCAGCCATCGCACTCTCACGTGCACAACATGCCAAGCCATAAGGAAATCAAGGGCCCACGAACGATTTCTCGGTCAGACAAATGCGATAGGACATCGCTCATTAATCCTCGGGTTAGACCCATAACCATTGGGCTCTCATCTAGCAAATCTGATCGCTCGGCCTAAGCCCAAACACCCATGACTATTGATTCAGTACTAAACAGTCCCTCAGGTGAGTTTGAATTAGGCTTAACTTGGTTCGGGCCCAATTAAAGGATTCGAGTTCGAATGGGCCTAATGCCTGACCTGAGGCCCAAGGCCCATGTGAGTGAATCAGTTCATTAAGGTAAGTTGGCCCACTATAAGGTTCAAACCCATTAATCATGTTGGGCCCATTAAGGTTCAAGGTTAAATGAAATGGGTTAGGCCCATTAAGTTAACTTGGGCTTAATAACTTCAGTTGGGCCCTAATAGTAACCAAGGCCCATTAATTAGACTTGGGCCCAATAATTAAGTCTTAAGTCCATTATGTAAATTTAAGGCCCATTGGTGTTAATTTCGTGTAGGGCCCAAGCCCATTTCAAAGGATTAACCAATTAAGCCCATTTAGCCCATTTTAGGCCCAATTAACCATTCTAGGCCTATGTACATTATTGGGCCTCATAAATTAAGGTTCAAGATTATACTTTGGGCCCATTAAAAGTGATTTTCGCCCATTGCAAGCCCGTTAAGCCAATTAGGTCCAATTAGGTTCATTTAGGCCCAAATAGCATGAATTTAGAACCCAAGCCCATTATGAACCTTAGGCCCATTAGTCCACATGCTTAATTCATTAATTCCAGCCCATTATCAACATTTCAAGGCCCAAATCCTTCACTACAAGTGGTTTATTCGGCCGGCCCATACCAAACCCGAAGGGCCTAAAGCCCATTTAGCCTAATCACACATTTAACACATTAATCAACAATTATAAACCACTAATACTCTACACACCACACACATACAACCGGCCTAAGCTAGGATTAGAGGGTTGCTTACCTAGAGGGTCGGTGGAGGCGGCTGGACGGCGACGGGACGGGCGGACGGCCGGCGGTCTTCACGGCGAAACAAAACTAGCCGAGAGAGAGAGGGACGGTGAGAGATGGTTCGGGTTTCGTGGGGCCTCAAGGCCACGGAACACAAGGGTCAAGAGGTTAGGGGACTCACCAAGGGGGTCACGGAGGCGGGACGGCTGGTCGGAGCCAACGGTGGCCGGACGGTGACGACGAGGGAGCGGCAACGGCGGGCGACGGGCTGACCGAGAAGAAGAAGAGAGGAATGAGGTTCGGTCGGTCATCCATGGTGGTTCCTCAAGCCACGAAGAGAAGAGAGGAAGAGGTTTAGAGGCTTACCGTGGCGACGGGAGGCCGACGGTGGCCGAAGACGACGGCGGCAACGGGCGGGACTTGGCGGCGACGGGCGGACGGCGAGCAAGGGAAACCGAGAGGGAGAGAGAGGCGTCGGGATAGAGAGAGAGATGATGGTGGCCGAATGGGTGAGGGAGTGAGGAGAGAGAAGATTATAGTGAGGATGAGACAAAATGGTAAGTGTGAGTGGAGTGGTTGATGGGATTTTCATGACATGTGATTGATGTTTGATTTGATTGACATTCTTGGAAATTGTGCCATGACACGATTTGATTGATTGATGTGACATCTGATTGATGTGACATCTTGATTTGACTTGCCTCGATTTGCGTGCCAAATGCACCGATCGGGTCCCGAGCGCGAACGGATTTTAGACTGGATCTGGTGTCGGTCTGCCGAATCTACTCTCAAAAATCCTAATTAGTCTCATTCTAAGGTCTGAGCATTTACCGGGGGCATTTCGGTAATTTTCCATTCACGTCTTGCTTCTCGACGTGCACCGGCTGTCTGACCTTCAGTC
Source organism: Psidium friedrichsthalianum (assembly GCA_019149425.1). NCBI lineage: Eukaryota > Viridiplantae > Streptophyta > Magnoliopsida > Myrtales > Myrtaceae > Psidium > Psidium friedrichsthalianum. Next base: position 7,915 of record JAGVVM010015207.1, on the reverse strand, counting down.
GACATTTTCGAAACCGACTTCATTGCTTCATTACGTTTATCTTACTGATTCGATTGTCCATCGTCAGATTTCATTTTGTGGTCAATTTCACTAAATACCGACTCTGTCTCAGTCTCAGGCCAACGGGCGGCTGATTGGGAAAAATTCCCAGATAGCCTTTCCCCTTCGGTTGGTCAGCTCAGGGTAGCTAATCCTGAGTGAGCGTCGACTAGAGTGTATTAATGAAGTATTTCCATTCATTTAGAAAGTCTGACCATTGGGTCGAATTTTCAGACTGTCACAACGTAAGCCATTGGAATTTCAAGTTGGAGATCATGTATTTCTGAAGGTGTCGCCGATGCGAGGATTATCTCGGTTTGGCAAGAAAGGGAAACTGAGTCCCAGATTCGTTGGGCCATTCGAGATATTGGAGAAGATCGGGACACTGGCTTATCGTCTGGCTCATGAAGGTCCAGATTCCGCGTATTTCATGATCGATGCTGAGGAAGTATGAGCCAGATCCTGGCCAAGGCTCGTCATGTGGTGACCGAACGACGGCGGCGGCGACGCGAAGTGGGAAGGCAAGTGGAACAGAGGGAAGAGAAGAGATGAGGTCAAGGTGACCTTCAAGCCAGGTCAACAAGGAAGGCAAAGGATTGAAGGAGCTACCACCAAACGATTAGGCCGAAGGGAGGGACGTGGACGACGGCGGACGGACGGCTCTTCGCGCGCGGAAGACGGGGACGGATGGCGGCGCTGGAGAACAGCGTTGAGAGAGAGAGAGACGTCGCGTCGAGTGAGAGGGAGGAAGAGAAGAATGGGGTGGTCGGCCGAAAATGGGAGGAAGAAGGGAGGAGAGAGAATGGTGATAGATTATAATCTATTAGAATAAGGGGAAATTAGATTATAGTGGGGTGGTTGATGGGGTTTTCATGACATGATGGATTGAAGTTTGATTGATTGACATTCTTGGAAATTGTGCCATGACGCGATTGATTGATTGATGTGACATCTGACTGATGTGACATCTGATTTGACTTGCCTCGATTTGCGTGCCAAATGCACCGATCGGGTCCCGAGCGCGAACGAATTTTGGACTGGGTTTGGTGTCGGTCAATCGAATCTTTTCTCAAAAATCCTAATTAGTCTCATTCTAAGGTCTGAGCATTTACCGGGGGCATTTCGGTAATTTCCATTCACGTCTTGCTTCACGACGTGCACGGCTGTCTGACCTTCAGTCGACATTTCCGAAACCGACTTCATCTCTTCATTGCGTTTATCTTACTGATCCGATTGTCCATTGTCAGATTTCATTTTGTGGTCAATTTCACTAAATACCGCCTCCGTCTTAGTCTCAGGCCAACGGGCGGCTGATTGGGAAAAATTCCCAGATGGCCTTTCCCCTTCGGTTGGTCAGCTCAGGGTAGCTAATCCTGAGGAGCGCGACTAGAGTGTATTAATGAAGTGTTTCCATTCATTTAGAAATTCTGACTATTGGGTCGAATTTTCAGACTGTCACACTTCCCCTTCGGTTGGTCAGCTCAGGGTAGCTAATCCTGAGTGAGCGTCGACTAGAGCGTATTAATGAAGTGTTTCCATTCATTTAGAAATTCTGACAAATGGGTCGAATTTCAGACTGTCACAGTAACCGTCAGCCTGGTATGGGACAGGTCTGACGGGACGTCTAAAACTGCAATGAAGCGTGGTATGGGACACGTGAGTGGGATTCTCTCGGGCCGTGGGTAACTTAGGACAACTGTTCGCACCAAGAAATGAGGAGGGCGGGGAGTGGTCGCCGGGGCAGAGACCAGATCAAGGAGCGGCTCCTGACAGGCTTCTAGTTGGGGTGGCGAACAGAGTGGCCTAGGTTGTGCATTGTCAGGGTGAGTCTAGGTGTCTTCCTAGTCCATTGCATTTAAAAGCTGCAGCGAACTTTTCATGCATATCATGTCAGTAGACGCGACAGTAGGCGAAAGCTTGATTGATAGTCTTAGGGTTTCAAATTCCTGAATGGAATTTTATTGGGTATAGGTGAGGAGTAGACTAAAGGATGAGCAATAGGGGCAGAAGACCCAGTGCTGGAGCGTCGAGCTCAAGGGCTCCTGCACCTGAAGGAGACCCGAGAATTGAAGAGATGATGAGGGTATTAACCGAAGTCAGCAATTTGATGGGTAGGCAAGCTGCTGAGAGAGCTGCCACTGTTGCCCAAGCAGCTGAGGCCGCCTTGGCCGCTGCAAATGGAGCCCATGGGGGCAATGGGCACGGAAATGGAGGACGTCAGACCCATCATATAGTGGAGCATCTTGAAGCTACAACCCTCCAAATTTGATGGCACTGGAGGACCTGAGGTAGCTGCCTCGTGGATCGAGCAGCTGGAGAAAGCATTCACAGTGCTTGGATGCACGGATGAAGAGAAGGTCTCACTGGCGACCTATCAGCTCCAGAGCACCGCAGATGATTGGTGGAAGGCCACCAGAGGACGAGTCTTTCCTGATGGCATGAGGCCGAACTGGGCTGCATTCTGCGCAGCGTTCAATGGGAAATACTTCTCCGAGGCAGCCTAGGAGAGGAAGATGGAGGAGTTCATTAGACTTCGCCAAGGGTCCATGACAGTAGACCAGTATGAAGGCGAGTTTGCTAGACTGTCCAAGTTTGCTCGAAGGCTGATAGAGGATCCGTGGGACAAGGCCAGAAGGTTCAGGAAGGACTGAGGCCTGAGCTGAAAAGTATGATAATTGCCACTGGGCTGAGAGATTATAACGAGATTTATGAACGAGCCCTGGCTATAGAGCGAGATCTGCAAGAGAAGGCTGCCGCATCTGGATCGCGGTTCATGCCAAGTAGGAACTTCAGAGATTTCGGCAAGAGGCGATGAAGGACAACCGCAGGTTCGTTCCACCTGCAAGGAGGACCTTGGGAAAGCCACCGTTTGCTGGAAATCAGAACTGCCGCGACTGTGGCAGGAGACATGGGAACAACCCCTGCCCGAAGAAGACGGGAGGATGCTTCAGGTGTGGTCAGATGGGGCACATCCAAAGGAACTGCCGAGGAATGGTCCAAGACCCCAGTTCCAACCGCAGCGCAGCCACCAATGGCGAATGTACCTCAAGGGATTCTGAACCGTCCGCCTGCTCAGGGACGAGTATATGCTGTGGCGCGCAAGGAGGCTGAGAATGCGCCAGGGGTGATCACAGGTACCATTTCTCTCTGTGGTCATACCGCCTATGCCTTGTTTGATCCTGGTGCATCCCATTCGTTCATATCTGCACGTTTTGCTGCGTTGGCTGGAATAGAAGCTAGACCATTGGATGTTGTATTGCATGTGGCCACCCATTGAAGGATAAAGTAATCGTTATGTTAGGGTGTAAGGGGTGTGAGATAGCTTTGGGAGATAGAATTGAGAGGATTGACTTAGCTGTCCTGCCCATGTATGATTTTGACTTGATTGTTGGCATGGACTGGTTGGTTAGACATGGAGCAGTTATTGACTGCAGTAGGAGTATAATAAGGTTGAACCCAGTAGATGGGCCTGAGTATGAGTTTAAAGGAAATCGAGGTGGAACCTCAATTCCTTGGATTTCCGCGATAGAAGCAACCAAGCTGATGGATCAGGGTTGCCTAGGATTCTTGGCATCTGTAATAGATTCGTCGGCTCAGGAGTGAAGTTGAAGAGGTGCCTATAGTGAGGGAATACTCCGATGTGTTTCCTCAAGAATTGCCTGGCTTGCCACCAGAGCGTGAAGTGGAGTTTGTAATTGAGTTGGCACCTGGAACTGAGCCAATCTCAAAAGCACCGTATAGGATGGCACTATCGGAACTAAAGGATTGAAGGTGCAGATGCAAGAGCTACTGGATAAAGGATTTATCCGCCCCAGTGCTTCGCCATGGGGAGCTCCGGTGCTGTTCGTTAAGAAAAAGGACGGATCACTAAGGCTGTGTATAGACTATCGACAGCTGAACCAAGTGACGATCAAGAACAAGTATCCTCTGCCGAGATAGACGATTTGTTTGATCAGCTGGAAGGAGCGTGTGTGTTCTCCAAGATAGACCTAAGGACAGGCTATCACCAGCTAAGGATCAAGAAGGAGGATATCCCGAAGACAGCCTTCAGGACCAGATATGGGCATTACGAGTTCACCGTCATGCCATTTGGGCTGACAAATGTCCCAGCTGCATTCATGGATATGATGAACAGAGTGTTCAAGGAGTTCTTGGATCGATTCGTGATAGTCTTCATCGACGACATTTTGGTGTACTCGAAGAACTCTGAGGACCACGAAGAACACTTGAGGATTGTTCTGCAGACACTAAGGGAGCATTCCTGTACGCCAAGTTTAGCAAGTGTGAGTTCTGGCTGAACAGAGTGGCGTTTCTTGGACACATTGTATCAGGAGAGGGATATCAGTGGATCCAGCTAAGATTGAAGCGGTAGAGAAATGGCCAAGGCCAACAACTGTGACTGAAATAAGAAGTTTCCTTGGATTGGCTGGCTATTACCGACGCTTCGTGGAAAGGTTCTCCGCGATAGCCGCTCCGATGACAAACTGTTAAAGAAGGAGTCGAAGTTTGAATGGAATACAAAGTGCGAGGAAAGTTTTCAGGAGCTAAAGGATCGACTGACGTCTGCACCAGTATTGACCATCCCATCCGGGCCTGGAGGATTTGAGATTTTCAGTGATGCGTCACTAGAGGTCTAGGATGTGTCTTGATGCAACATGGACCGTAGTAGCGTATGCATCTCGACAGTTGAGGCCCATGAGATGAATTATCCGACGCATGACTTGGAGCTGGCAGCCATAGTGTTCGCATTGAAGATTTGGAGGCATGATCTGGTGGGAGAAAAGTTCTAGATATACACCGATCACCAGAGCCTCAAGTATTTGTTTTCGCAGAAGGAGCTGAACATGAGACAACGTCGATGGATGGAGTTGTTAAAGGATTACGACTGTGATATTCTTTACCATCCAGGAAAGGCGAACAAGGTGGCGGATGCTCTGAGCAGAAAGTCGAGCATCGCGCATATGATGGTTAAGGAATGGACGTTGCTGGAGGAGATTAGAGATTCAGAGTTAAGATGGAAGTAGGAAGCCTCTCAAGCTTGATGGCTACCCTATAGATTGAGCCAGAGATTCAACTGAAGATTAAAGAGTTGCAGACTACGGACCCAGATATTCAGAAGATTGTGACGATGGATGCAGAAGAGAGGAAAGGTGATTTCAAGGTGACTGAAGACGGGATAGTGAAGTTTAGAGGACGTCTGTGCGTGCCAAAACGACGAAGAGTTGAAGGAAAGAATTCTATCAGAGGCACACAGGAGTAACTACAGTATCCACCCAGGAAGCACGAAGATGTACCAGAACCTGCGACAGCACTACTTGTGACATCCTTGTCCCACATCGCTTAGGGAGGGGATCCCGGGCTGGCTTATAAGGCTGGGTTGCCTCTTAACTCAAGAGACGCGTTTTTCGGGGGTGTATGGGCGACCCTCGGAGGAACAAAACCGTGAGGACTGTGTGTCAAAGCGGACAATATCTTGCGAGTGGCGAGCCCAGGCCGTTATAATTGGTATCAGAGCCGACTCCCGATAGCATGTGTGGACCGCAGTGGGCGCTCGCTGGTGCACGCGGTGCACAGCGGGACGCTGTGCCGCTGAGGGGGGGGAGTTTGTGACATCCCTTGTCCACATCGCTTAGGGAGGGGATCCCGGGCTGGCTTATAAGGCTGGGCTTGCCTTTAACTCAAGAGACGCGTTTTTGGGGGTTGTATGGGCGACCCTCGGAGAACAAAACCGTGAGGACTGTGTGTCCAAGCGCGACAATATCTTGCGAGTGGCGAGCCCAGGCCGTTATACTACTGGTGGAATGGAATGAAGGTGGATGTGGCTAAGCATGTAGCCAAGTGCTTGACATGTCACAGGTGAAGCGCAACATTGTAGCCTGGAGGGCTATTGCAACCGTTGGAAATCCCAGAGTGGAAATGGGAGCATATCACCATGGATTTCGTGACAAGGACTGCCAAGGAGTCAGAGGGAACGACTCAACTGGGTGATAGTGGACCGACTGACCAAGTCCGCACATTTTATTGCAGTGCGAAAGGACTCTACGTTGGAGAAACTGGCAGAACTGTATGTGAGGCAGATTGTGAGACTGCATGGAGTACCAGTAAGCATCGTGTCGGATCGCAGACCATCGTTCACGGCCACATTCTGGAAGAGTCTACAGGGTGCTCTGGGACAGAGCTAAGATTCAGTACAGCCTACACCCTCAGACTGATGGACAGTCGGAAAGGACTATACAGACTCTGGAGGACATGCTGAGAGCATGTGTCATAGATTTCAAAGGTGGCTGGGAAGAGCAACTGCATTTAGGGAATTCGCCTACAACAACAGCTACCAACAAGCATTCAGATGGCACCATTGAAGCGTTGTATGGAAGGGCTGCAGGACGCCAATCTGTTGGGACGAAGTTGGTGAGAAGAGTATAACAGGCCCAGAATTGGTGCAACAATCAGTAGAAGCAGTCAAAGTGATTAAGGACAGACTGAGGACCGCCCAGAGTAGACAGAAAAGCTATTGCAGACAAGAGACGTTAAGCCATTGGAATTTCAAGTTGGAGATAACGTCTTTCTGAAGGTGTCGCCGTGCGAGGATTATCTCGTTTGGCAAGAAAGGGAAGCTGAGTCCCAGATTCGTTGGCCATTTGAGATATTGGAGAAGATCGGACACTGGCTTATCGTCTGGCACTGCCGCCGAACTGTCTCAGATTCACAACGTATTTCATGTATCGATGCTGAGGAAGTAGGAGCCGGATCCTGGCCATATACTCATCATGAAGTCATTGAGATGGATGACCGCGTCTCCTACGGGAAAAAGCAGTAAGAATTGATCTGTGACAGGTCTGAAAATTCGACCCACATGGTCAGATTTCTAAAGACTGGAAATACTTCATTAATACAAATCTAGCGACGCTCAATCAGGATTCGCTACCCTGCAGCTGACCAACGAAAGGAAAGGCTAATCCGGGAATTTGTCCCAATCAGCCGCACGTTGGCTTGAGACTGAGACAGGGCGGTATTTAGTGAAATTGACCACAAAATGAATATCTGACGATGGACAATCGGATTAGTAGGTAAACACACAATGAAGAAATGAAGTTGGTTCAGAAAGTCGACTGAAGGTCAGACACGCCGTGGTGCAACGTCGGGAGCAAGACGTGAATGGAAATACCGAAATGCCCCGGTAAATGCTCAGACCTTAGATGATGACTAAATTAGGATTTGAGAGTAGAATCGACAGTACGACACCAAACCCAGTCCAAAATTCGTTCGCGATATGACACGATCGGGCATTTGGCCCACGCAAATCAGGCAAGTCAAATCAGAGTCACATCAATCAATCAATCAAATCAATCGCGTCATGGCACAATTTCCAAGGTTGTCAATCAATCACATCAATTTATACATCAAATGTCTCATAACCCCATTACTACAACCCCACTTCACATTTTATTTGAATTTAAACCTATGAGTAATCTTCCCCATTCTCTCTCCTCCCTCATTGTTCGGCCATTACTCCCTCCCTCACTCTCACGGATCGCTCCTCTCTACCTCTTCCTCGGTCCCATGGGTCGGTCCGTCGCCCGAAGCCGGCCACCTGTGAAGCCGCCGGGTCCGGCCACAGTCGGTCTACCGTCGCCACGGTAAGCCCCGCGCCTCTCTCCTCTTCGTCCTCATGGCCCACGACGGCACCATGGAGGCCAAACACCGACCTCACATCTCCTTTACCTCCGGTCAGCCCGTCGTCCTGCCCGTCGCCGTCCTTCGTCGCCACATCGACAGCCACAAGCGCCGTCCAGCCTCTCAAGCGACGGTGAGTACTCTAGGCCCTTGTCTTCCCCGATTCCCGCGGCCAATTTGGCACTGGAATGAGGACCGAACC
>JAGVVM010015206.1:0-11444 GCA_019149425.1 Psidium friedrichsthalianum | reverse complement strand
TTTACTTTGATGAAGAGAGAGTACTAGGCAGTTCATTTTTCTGTATTTCGATGCAAGGTTGACGGAGGAACGTCTAAAGAGAGAGTTCGGAAAAATTACTTAAAAGGTTCTAAACGCATCGTACTTTTGTCAATTTTACTTCAAAAACTTTTCAATTTTGCCAATTAATCATAAACATTTTTATAATTTGTCAATATAGTCATTCTGGCCAAAAATCAGTTACGTAGACGCTAGCAATGCCACGCACTATGAAAAAAATATTTAGGACTGAATAGGTACAAGTGCAATAAATTTATGACTTTTTTTTTATAATTTTTCAGAGAGAGCTCCATTAACTTGTTGGTTGTGGTCGGGGGATGGTCAATCTGTTCGCTTTGGCAATGGTTGCTTGTTCTGCTGGAGGTCGCGGTAGCCGCGGTGGCCAAGGCTGGTGGTGCTGGCGGTTATTGAGTCCATGGTAGTGGTGTTCGAAGACGACAGCGACGGCAGGGTTTGAAGAAATAACATTTTAGGCGATGTGAGAGACAGAGAAAGAGAGAGATCTTAGTCGTCCAATATTTATATTTCCATTAACGGGACAGTGTCTTTGGAGGACATGAAGGATTTCAATATGTACCTTAACGGCTATTTACAGACATTTTGTGTCCGCATCGCCATTTTTTTTTATTCGTCCAACGAAAACAGGAAATTAACCCAATCTTGAAAAGTTGAAATATTTAAGCACAAAAAGAATTTGGGGCACTAGATTAACAATGTTAAAAAAATTCAGGTACTTTGGTGCTATAACCCCTATCAAATTTAAGATACATTGTTAAGACAAACTGTACTATATATATTTATAATTTGTTGTGTCTAAGACTTCAATTTTTCCAATAGTCACTCAATAAAGTGCACCAGCATATGTAATTCAATGGATACCGGCATGAAAAACTTAATATTATTTAATTGAAATTAGGAGTAGCATAGCTAACGACTGTAGGATTACATTGATTGAATTATTGAAAATTTAAGAAAAAAGATTGAATGAAAAAAATTCAAGAAGCGCATACAACATTAAAGAAAACTTCAGGGTCGTTATACCAGAAATAAACCCTTTTGAAAGGGGAAAAAAATTGGCTCTCAATTGACTCTTTATGTATACAAGACCTTCCACACTTGCAAAACAACTCAGAGCCTTAAAACACATCCAAGAGCGATTTCTAAGAAAAACCTTCATGATCGTTCAACTTTTCCATGTGCTTCATTCCAAATTCTATGTGACGTTGCCGATACTGACGTTGATAATTTTTAATAATTTTTTAATTTTATTTGAAATTTTTTATTTTTTTATCGTGTTTTTTCTTTTTCTTTTTTCCTTTTTGAGTTTAGGGGCTGCAGCCTTGCCAGCCCCTAGGCGAGAGCCAATGGGGGCCAGTGACCCTAACTAGACCCTTCGCTGAGGGCCACAAAGCGGTTGCTAGCCACAGTGTTGTAGCGAGGGCTGTCACGCTCTTTGGCCAGATCTAGGGAGGGCATGGCCAGAGGGGCAGTGACACAGCGACCAATGAGGACTTTGTGGCCCTCGCCCAAGGGCTGGCAGGGTTGCCAGCCCTTGAACCCAAAAAGGAAAAAAGACAAGAAAAAAAAATAAGAAAATCAAAATAAAATTAAGAATTTATTAGAAATGTTCACATTAGTACTTGTAGTGTCACGTAAGATGGTTAGCGTTTACAAGAGTGATTTTTGGCCAATAGGATTGAATCGGCAAAAGATAAAAGGTTTTAGGACTGAATCGGCAAGTTTAGAAGATTTAGGACTAATAAATTTAAAAAGTTTAGGACTGAATTGGCAAAAATGAAGAAGGTTCATGACTTTTTTTGGATGAAGAGTGTAGGGTGAAATTTGCAATTGGGTCGAAGACGGAATGGTCGCCATGGTTCGGTCACGTAGTAGACCAAGAGGAGGAGGAGGACGAGGCGGAAGGCTGTTCTTGGACTTTCTCACAGCATGAGGAAACAATTTTTCTAGGGCTTTTCTTGGTTTAGTGTTTTCTGTTGAAGGCTTCGCTTCCAGATTTTCATGGAATTATAACTTCCAGTTCGTGACTTGTGAGTAGCATTTGGCCATGGACATTATACATACGTGGGGATCATATACTTTAGAGGAAAAAAGGTGCTTGAATTTTTTAAGATAATCTCATTGTATAGTCCAACGTATCTTTTTTCCCTTTAATTTGGTTTTCTAAAAAAATATTACCAAAAAAGTCCTATATAGTCCTAAAACCTTTTTTCCGATTCAGTCCTAAACTTTTGGCAATTATGCTAATCCAATCCATCCGGCGAAGTTTGACCAACCGAAACTGACGTGGACGCCGGCCAGTGGGCAATTGAATATTTAACATTATATTTGAATTTTTATTTTGTTTTATTTTCTCTTTTTCTCCTTTTTCTTTTTTTCCTTCACCTTCTCCTCCTCCTTCTTCTTCTTCTTCAGAGGTCGCTTGTCTTCACAAGGGAGCTGGTCACCAAACTAGAGATGGCTGGCCTTGCCAAGGGTATTCAGGAATCTCCGAATCTATGCTTATTTTCAAATCCCCTAAGCATTTCGTCGCTTACTACGCCCTTCCTCGTCTCTGGGTTGGTGAGGCCGAGCCCCGCCATGGTTGGGTGAGGCTGAGAGTCGCCAACCCAAATCGTGAAGAACCAAAGGAAGAAGGCCAAAGGGAGCTTGGTGAAGATTCGTGGAGACAGAGTAGAAAAGAGAGGAGAGGGCATCAATGCCTCTTTGGGCACACCTCCACTGCCCGAGTTCTAACCTGCCAGTCGTTACTACCATTCGTCGACCTCCATCTGGTGAGATCCAACCCTCGATTTTCTCCTTCTCAAGCCACCCAGCCCCTTCCAAAGGGCATCTCTCTCTTCACAAGTAGAACAAAACAAAGGAAGAAGAAGACACCCACCAGAGGTCATCGTGTCGAGTCAACCACAACCAGTTGCGTCAAATTAGTATGTCTCAGGCCATGAAGCTATGGAAGTGACAACTGAAGTTGAGCCTAGGTAGGGCTTGGCAAGGCTGCATCAAGGAGGTCGTGCCGGTCCACCATGACACGATGAGCTGAGCTGGACATTTCTTTGCTAGATTTGGGCTAGCAAGGCTCGGGCTCGCCCCTCCGCAACAAGGGGACCTTGCCTGGCCATTGCAAGGCCGAGGCTTCCCCTAGCGAGGCCGGCTATCCCTCTGGCCGGTCGCCAAACCTTGGCGACTGGATCCCTTGTGAAGACCAACAACCTCTGAAAAGACAAGGGAGGAAGGTGAAGGAAAAAAGAAAAGAAAAATAAAAAATTGGATCGCTAGCCGACTAGCTGGCGTCCACATTAGCAACAACCAACGAAGCTTCGCCAGATGGATTGGATTGAAATAATTGCAAAAATTTTATGGTTAAATCAAAAAAATAAAAAGGTTTATGACTGAATCAGCATAATTGCAGTAGTTTAGGACTTTTTTGGTAATTTTTCCTTGGTTTCCATACATGTGATAAGGTTCTATTATGACTCAAACAAAAGTACAATTAAATTTATGTAATCGACAGCGCTATTGATATATCATACTAATACAAAGCAAAAAATGTGTTTAAATACATAATTCTACCATAAGTAATTGGATTCTTCTCAAATCTAATTTGAAATGACCAAATCCTATTATTCCCTATTGAAAAACATGATATAGGTGTGTAACTCTTGATTGTGCTTATTGTCTAATTTATTGAAAATTGAAGTGGAACGATTTTCATGAATTGACAAAAACGTCTTTAGATTTAATCGAATGGACAAACAATTTAGGTCTCCCGATTGTGCTTATTTCATGAATTGGTGTCTTGTTGCAACTTCGATTTGTTAAGATGTATTATGGTGTTAATTAATTTATTCAAGAATGCAAAGTTTATCCAGTTGGTACGGAGTTAAATGGAGATACATCTTTTTGTTAAGACCAATTAGGACTAGGAATCAACAAACTACAAGAATCAGAAGCCTTCCAACCAGCGAGAGAACACCTGATTGCTGTTTCACTTCTTGTAGGATTAGGAATCAAGTGTTTTGTAACCCAAAAGAACTTCGCAAATTCTAACTCAATTGCTTCACAGCGACTTGTCGCATTCAATGGAGCAAGAAGAGCCTAGTTCAAGGCTCATCGGTTTGAACCTTCTCATTGAACCACCATTCAGGTAGTCACCGGCCAAGTTCATCAGATCCATCGTGTACTCACTTATCACTAGACTTGGAGAGGATGATGGCAGGGTTGTCAGACAAGAAACATTGAAAGAATGGCACTTCCATTGGAGCCATTGATTTCTCGAGTGTTCATATGGGAAGCTTGAAATTCTCAGTGCTTGCAACTATAAATGCTTATCTATATTCGATTTAATTGGTAACTTCAAATCTCTTTTGCACCTAGCATTGGACAGCATTGAACTGAGTTAGCTCCCTATTGGTATTGTATTGTTGAAGGAGAATCTACCAGAGTCCATCTCATAAGATGGCTCGCACTTTTATAAGAGAATTTCCTGGAGGCATTAAGAACTTACTGAGTTCAAAAGTGCAGAAAAGTTTGATGGGGAATGCAACATTATGGGATTACCTCTTTACAGGTCTTACTTCATGAAAGACTAAATTTTTTAGAGTGATGAGACGAATGGTCAATCCTCTGATTTCCAAACCTCTTATGAGATGGCAAATTTTGCATCTCAGAAAGACGATGTCAAGGCTACGATAATTTTCTAAGGTGATTGGGATGAATAGTCATTCCTCTGATTTTCCATTACAGGTTGATATGAAACTATTCCAAGTTGATGGATATCACATCAGCATGTATTGCAGGCCGACTTTGCTTGAATTACCCAGATCGTACAAAGAGAAAGCGTTTAGAGAGACAAGCTTTGTATTACTCAAGCATTGGTTGATCCAAATGAGGGAGATGACATCTCTATTTATATTAAATAGCCTCTCATTACAACCGTTGATTATCTTTAGATCTAGTGGCTAAGAACGCGTCTCTCAATCTAACCAACTACCAATATTAATGAAGAGATTCTAGAATATGGGGATAATTACTATATCGTCCACTCCTAAGTATATTCTAGTAGGACTGTCTACTAGAATATACTTAGGAGTGGACGATATAGTAATTATCCCCATATTCTAGAATCTCTTCATTAATATTGGTAGTGGTTAGATTGAGAGACGCGTTCTTAGCCACTAGATCTAAAGATAATCAACGGTTGTAATGAGAGGCTATTTAATATAAATAGAGATGTCATCTCCCTCATTTGGATCAACCAATGCTTGAGTAATACAAAGCTTGTCTCTCTAAACGCTTTCTCTTTGTACGATCTGGGTAATTCAAGCAAAGTCGGCCTGCAATACATGCTGATGTGATATCCATCAAACTTGGAATAGTTTCATATCAACCTGTAATGGAAAATCAGAGGAATGACTATTCATCCCAATCACCTTAGAAAATTATCGTAGCCTTGACATCGTCTTTCTGAGATGCAAAATTGCCATCTCATAAGAGGTTTGGAAAATCAGAGGATTGACCATTCGTCTCAATCACTCTAAAAAATTTAGTCTTTCATGAAGTAAGACCTGTAAAGAGGTAATCCCATAATGTTGCATTCCCCATCAAACTTTCTGCACTTTTGAACTCAGTAAGTTCTTAATGCCTCCAGGAAATTCTCTTATAAAAGTGCGAGCCATCTTATGAGATGGACTCTGGTAGATTCTCCTTCAACAATACAATACCAATAGGGAGCTAACTCAGTTCAATGCTGTCCAATGCTAGGTGCAAAAGAGATTGAAGTTACCAATTAAATCGAATATAGATAAGCATTTATAGTTGCAAGCACTGAGAATTTCAAGCTTCCCATATGAACACTCGAGAAATCAATGGCTCCAATGGAAGTGCCATTCTTTCAATGTTTCTTGGTCTGACAACCCTGCCATCATCCTCTCCAAGTCTAGTGATAAGTGAGTACACGATGGATCTGATGAACTTGGCCGGTGACTACCTGAATGGTGGTTCAATGAGAAGGTTCAAACCGATGAGCCTTGAACTAGGCTCTTCTTGCTCCATTGAATGCGACAAGTCGCTGTGAAGCAATTGAGTTAGAATTTGCGAAGTTCTTTTGGGTTACAAAACACTTGATTCCTAATCCTACAAGAAGTGAAACAGCAATCAGGTGTTCTCTCGCTGGTTGGAAAGGCTTCTGATTCTTGTAGTTTGTTGATTCCTAGTCCTAATTGGTCTTAACAAAAAGATGTATCTCCATTTAACTCCGTACCAACTGGATAAACTTTGCATTCTTGAATAAATTAATTAACACCATAATACATCTTAACAAATCGAAGTTGCAACAAGACACCAATCATGAAATAAGCACAATCGGGAGACTAAATTGTTTGTCCATTCGATTAAATCTAAAGACGTTTTTTGTCAATTCATGAAAATCGTTCCACTTCAATTTTCAATAAATTAGACAATAAGCACAATCAAGAGTTACACACCTATATCATGTTTTTCAATAGGGAATAATAGGATTTGGTCATTTCAAATTAGATTTGAGAAGAATCCAATTACTTATGGTAGAATTATGTATTTAAACACATTTTTTGCTTTGTATTAGTATGATATATCAATAGCGCTGTCGATTACATAAATTTAATTGTACTTTTGTTTGAGTCATAATAGAACCTTATCACATGTATGGAAACCAAGGAAAAATTACCAAAAAAGTCCTAAACCTACTGCAATTATGCTGATTCAGTCATAAACCTTTTTATTTTTTTGATTTAAACCATAAAATTTTTGCAATTATTTCAATCCAATCCATCTGGCGAAGCTTCGTTGGTTGTTGCTAATGTGGACGCCAGCTAGTCGGCTAGCGATCCAATTTTTATTTTTCTTTTCTTTTTTCCTTCACCTTCCTCCCTTGTCTTTTCAGAGGTTGTTGGTCTTCACAAGGGATCCAGTCGCCAAGGTTTGGCGACCGGCCAGAGGGATAGCCGGCCTCGCTAGGGGAAGCCTCGGCCTTGCAATGGCCAGGCAAGGTCCCCTTGTTGCGGAGGGGCGAGCCCGAGCCTTGCTAGCCAAATCTAGCAAAGAAATGTCCAGCTCAGCTCATCGTGTCATGGTGGACCGGCACGACCTCCTTGATGCAGCCTTGCCAAGCCCTACCTAGGCTCAACTTCAGTTGTCACTTCCATAGCTTCATGGCTGAGACATACTAATTTGACGCAACTGGTTGTGGTTGACTCGACACGATGACCTCTGGTGGGTGTCTTCTTCTTCCTTTGTTTTTGTTCTACTTGTGAAGAGAGAGATGCCCTTTGGAAGGGGCTGGGTGGCTTGAGAAGGAGAAAATCGAGGGTTGGATCTCACCAGATGGAGGTCGACGAATGGTAGTAACGACTGGCAGGTTAGAACTCGGGCAGTGGAGGTGTGCCCAAAGAGGCATTGAGTGCCCTCTCCTCTCTTTTCTACTCTGTCTCCACGAATCTTCACCAAGCTCCCCTTTGGCCTTCTTCCTTTGGTTCTCACGATTTGGGTTGGCGACTCTCAGCCTCACCCAACCATGGCGGGGCTCGGCCTCACCAACCCAGAGACGAGGAAGGGCGTAGTAAGCGACGAAATGCTTAGGGGATTTGAAAATAAGCATAGATTCGGAGATTCCTGAATACCCTTGGCAAGGCCAGCCATCTCTAGTTTGGTGACCAGCTCCCTTGTGAAGACAAGCGACCTCTGAAGAAGAAGAAGAAGGAGGAGGAGGAAGGTGAAGGAAAAAAGAAAAAGGAGAAAAAGAGAAAAATAAAACAAAAATAAAAATTCAAATATAATGTTAAATATTCAATTGCCCACTGGCCGGCGTCCACGTCAGTTTCGGTTGGTCAAACTTCGCCGGATGGATTGGATTAGCATAATTGCCAAAAGTTTAGGACTGAATCGGAAAAAAGGGTTTTAGGACTATATAGGACTTTTTGGTAATATTTTTTTAGAAAACCAAAATTAAAGGGAAAAAAGATACGTTGGACTATACAATGAGATTATCTTAAAAAATCAAGCACCTTTTTTCCTCTAAAGTATATGATCCCCACGTATGTATAATGTCCATGGCCAAATGCTACTCACAAGTCACGAACTGGAAGTTATAATTCCATGAAAATCTGGAAGCGAAGCCTTCAACAGAAAACACTAAACCAAGAAAAGCCCTAGAAAAATTGTTTCCTCATGCTGTGAGAAAGTCCAAGAACAGCCTTCCGCCTCGTCCTCCTCCTCCTCTTGGTCTACTACGTGACCGAACCATGGCGACCATTCCGTCTTCGACCCAATTGCAAATTTCACCCTACACTTTCATCCAAAAAAAAGTCATGAACCTTCTTCATTTTTGCCAATTCAGTCCTAAACTTTTTAAATTTATTAGTCCTAAATCTTCTAAACTTGCCGATTCAGTCCTAAAACCTTTTATCTTTTGCCGATTCAATCCTATTGGCCAAAAATCACTCTTGTAAACGCTAACCATCTTACGTGACACTACAAGTACTAATGTGAACAATTTCTAATAAATTCTTAATTTTATTTTGATTTTCTTATTTTTTTTCTTGTCTTTTTTCCTTTTTGGGTTCAAGGGCTGGCAACCCTGCCAGCCCTTGGGCGAGGGCCACAAAGTCCTCATTGGTCGCTGTGTCACTGCCCCTCTGGCCATGCCCTCCCTAGATCTGGCCAAAGAGCGTGACAGCCCTCGCTACAACACTGTGGCTAGCAACCGCTTTGTGGCCCTCAGCGAAGGGTCTAGTTAGGGTCACTGGCCCCCATTGGCTCTCGTCTAGGGGCTGGCAAGGCCGCTAGCCCCTAAACTCAAAAAGGAAAAAAGAAAAAGAAAAAACACGATAAAAAAATAAAAAATTTCAAATAAAATTAAAAAATTATTAAAAATTATCAACGTCAGTATCGGCAACGTCACATAGAATTTGGAATGAAGCACATGGAAAAGTTGAACGATCATGAAGGTTTTTCTTAGAAATCGCTCTTGGATGTGTTTTAAGGCTCTGAGTTGTTTTGCAAGTGTGGAAGGTCTTGTATACATAAAGAGTCAATTGAGAGCCAATTTTTTTCCCCTTTCAAAAGGGTTTATTTCTGGGATAACGACCCTGAAGTTTTCTTTAATGTTGTATGCGCTTCTTGAATTTTTTTCATTCAATCTTTTTTCTTAAATTTTCAATAATTCAATCAATGTAATCCTACAGTCGTTAGCTATGCTACTCCTAATTTCAATTAAATAATATTAAGTTTTTCATGCCGGTATCCATTGAATTACATATGCTGGTGCACTTTATTGAGTGACTATTGGAAAAATTGAAGTCTTACACACAACAAATTATAAATATATATAGTACAGTTTGTCCTAACAATGTATCTTAAATTTGATAGGGGTTATAGCACCAAAGTACCTGAATTTTTTTAACATTGTTAATCTAGTGCCCCAAATTCTTTTTGTGCTTAAATATTTCAACTTTTCAAGATTGGGTTAATTTCCTGTTTTCGTTGGACGAATAAAAAAAAATGGCGATGCGGACACAAAATGTCTGTAAATAGCCGTTAAGGTACATATTGAAATCCTTCATGTCCTCCAAAGACACTGTCCCGTTAATGGAAATATAAATATTGGACGACTAAGATCTCTCTCTTTCTCTGTCTCTCACATCGCCTAAAATGTTATTTCTTCAAACCCTGCCGTCGCTGTCGTCTTCGAACACCACTACCATGGACTCAATAACCGCCAGCACCACCAGCCTTGGCCACCGCGGCTACCGCGACCTCCAGCAGAACAAGCAACCATTGCCAAAGCGAACAGATTGACCATCCCCCGACCACAACCAACAAGTTAATGGAGCACTCTCTGAAAAATTATAAAAAAAAAGTCATAAACTTATTGCACTTGTACCTATTGAGTCCTAAATATTTTTTCATAGTGCGTGGCATTGCTAGCGTCTACGTAACTGATTTTTGGCCAGAATGACTATATTGACAAATTATAAAAATGTTTATGATTAATTGGCAAAATTGAAAAGTTTTGAAGTAAAATTGACAAAAGTACGATGCGTTTAGAACCTTTTAAGTAATTTTCCGAACTCTCTCTTTAGACGTTCCTCCGTCAACCTTGCATCGAAATACAGAAAAATGAACTGCCTAGTACTCTCTCTTCATCAAAGTAATCACTCGATTTACACATGTTTAACAAATACTCGCCACGTCCACTCAATCAAATAATAATCGAGTTTTCTTTCGAAAACAAAATTCACCCGAAGCACTATTCAAGATTGAAAGCTTTGAAATTGGGCAAGCACAATTAGAAGTGACCTTTGCAAGTTTACCAGAATTCTCCCAATCAACCACGTTGTCATTCCAAACAATTTCCAATTCCAATTCATATTTCTAAGAAATAACAAAAGAAACTCAAACAGAAACAAAACCATCCACGTCCAGATCCACCAAGATCGTGAATTATTTGCATATTCAAAGCTCTTTATGCGCAATTAAAAAACCCAGAATAACACTACATGTTGAAACAAGGACATGCAAGCAATAAATAGACAAAAAAAAAATGAAATGTTTGAGAAATTGAAGGGTGTGGAATTTTCATCATGTACCCGTGATCAACACCGATGAGCTACACAATCACTCAAAACTGTTCTAACTCACAGAAGGAGAAAGTCTTCCGACCAAAAAAAGAAGGGAAAAGGTACCTTTTTTGAGAGCATTATGTTCCACTAAGTTAGTTTCCACGAAGAACTCAATCGAAGATGCTATAAGATATTCTTAGAAGGCACACTCATATCCACATAAGAAATTCTTCACAACCTAACACATAGATTCAATAGAGAACATTTTAGTCTTTGAAGTCAAGAAATGGCATATAAAGTTAGACTAAGATTCCAAAGTTCACCTCAAATGCAAGAAGTTCCCATGACCAACATTTCCGTCTTGTTCTCCGTCTCCATCACCTTTAACTAGAAGAGATTTGTAGAAGATTTATGGAAGTTCCAAGGAAAAGGCTTAGTGTCTCTAAAAAACGACTCTCGGCTACAACCCATTTCATTTTTTAATATTATTTTTGCAATTTGGGCATTGTCGAGAATACAAAATGCAGAAATAAAGCAATAAATACTTTGCAGAAGAAGATTCACCAAGATCAAAAAAGCATGGTTCATGCATTTACAATCGCAAATTTCTAGTATAAAAACTGCAATTTGTGCCTAGAAAAATGAAGAAGCCAATGTATGCACGAAACACCAAGCTATTGCATTAATTTCGTGAGGCTTATTCACTAGGGATGTTCCTACAATAGTAATTGTTGTCGCTCAAAAAAGCATGGTTCATGCATTATTAATAGATGTAAGCATTTTTCATGCATT
>JAGVVM010015203.1:22500-23720 GCA_019149425.1 Psidium friedrichsthalianum | reverse complement strand
AAGATTTGTCTCGTTCGTGCCGCTCGCCCCCTGCCGGCTGCCCTCGCATCCCTCGTCCTCCCCTCCGATGCGCCCCCGCACATGGACGAGCGACCTTGCTGGCGGCCCTGCCGTCTTCCCGCCGGCCTCTTCTCTTCCTTTCCTCTGGTCCTTCCCTCGCCTGGCCGGTCCCCTGCTCTCCCCCCCCCCCGCCCTCCTGCCTTTTCCCTCACGCCCGGGCTCCGAACCGCCTGCGTGCTCTCCGGGCGCTCTCCCCCCCCCTCCCCCCCCCCCGCCCTTCTGCCTGGCTTTTTTTCTTACCCCCCCGCAAGCACACCCCCCCTTTAAGAAGAGTGGATCTCACCCCCTCCTCGCCCCCATAAAAAAGAAAACTGCATTCTGAATTCCCTTTCACGCTCATGTCACGTTCGAGGTACTGCAGAAAAAAAACTGCAAAATCCGTCACCAATTTATCGTAATCGATTAGTTAACAGTTGGGTTAACCGTATTCTGAAACACGTGGAAAAAAATCATGGGCTTATCAAATGATCTAGCCGAAGCCATGAAAAAGATTTCAACAAAAGACAGAAACAAATCCACTATCCGTTTTACGTCAAGCAATTACGTTTGAGTAACTCCCGATTATAGCAGTAAAAGCAAGATCGTGTAGGCGGATCGGACTCATCAAGTTTCCCATTGCAAATAGGATCCCACACAAGGAAAGCACCGTGCCAATTCGTTGGTTATTAGGTCCTTTGGGGGGGCTTTAGCATCGACAAACGTCCGCGTCGAATTATGGCCTTTCAAATTAAGTTCGAATTAGTGTGGATGCTGCCAAAGGGAGTGGCCCGATGCAAACGCACAAAAAGGACAGAGACTCATAGAATGGGCACGAGGCAAAATAGAGCTTTTGCGCATTTCGCAATCCATGAACAGAGGCTCTATATAGACACATACAGATCCGGGATCCACTTTATATCTCTTATCGGAAAAGAATCATAGACCACAAAGAAAGAATCGGAATTGACGATCTATTCTCCGAAAAACAAACAAAAGAAACGAAAGATGAAAACATACAATCATTGGAGCCACAACTAGCCCCTCTCCCCGTGGCTTGCTAAGAATAAGAAGAGGAATTCTGCATGTAAATTACCAGGAATAACGGTTGATCTATCCTCATGGGGATCGCCATAAATATTCCATATTTAGGGACATCCCATGAATAGGATGTACAACCTCGG
>JAGVVM010015201.1:0-10295 GCA_019149425.1 Psidium friedrichsthalianum | reverse complement strand
TGCATCTTAAGTATATATGTTGGATGGTTGACAATAAATTACCACATTACCATTTGAAGAAAACATTCATTCTATTCATTCTATTAATCCTCTGCTAGGAGAGAGAACATTTCGAGATCATTTCTTCTCGGTGCAAATATAACAGTTAAGGAGGATTTCTGCTAGTCCTTTACCCTACCAAGCCTCGTGGATCTCATACGCGTTACTTGGAGATGTAACGAAAAGAAATGCCTATAGTCTTGTATCTGACGATAGAATCAAAATCAATAGAATTACAAAAGGTAGCTGCTATCTGATTGAGTGATGCTTCTTCCTTTTGAAATCTTTCTCTCTGCTCACTTCCTTTTATCTATGAACCAAGAGGGTTGCCATCTGGTTGCTGAGTGATGGGCCTACTCCACTTAAGATCAGCAAGGCCATTCAAGCGAAGATCAGCAAGATCTCAGAATCTATGTGGAACTAATGTACTATGCTACTGTTGAAGCGTTTGTTCTGTCGATCACTTACCAAGAGCCATGGGTTAGAGATACAAAAGAATGGTTCAGAGGCTGGCCCAATCAAGAACTGAAGTAAGTAATCGTTTGCTTGAAAAACTGAAATTGATCAATCGTTCCAGCAACACAAACCTCACTCAACAGATTTTAGTGTGCATCAAACTTTATTGCTTTGTCGGAAGAGTATGTGCAGATTCAAGTGTCTTACATTTTTCTAAATATCCTCTCGTGATCATCTTCAGCTCTCTGTTTGGCGATCCTTACACAGTACACGAGAATGTCAGCACTTTTTATGCTAAATTGCTATAGCTTCAATTACTAACTCATTCGTTAAGCTATGTCATGATTTTGGCTGTGCTTTTAGTAGAAAGTGGTGGACACCAAATGCGAAATGAGATAATCTCACTTAACAAGAATATTTAAGTATTTGCCACTCCAAATACTTAGCAGGAGCTAAAGTTTGAGGGATATTTACTCTTTCATGGGATGAGTTGTACAGAGTTATACTCAAGGGGATTAACTAGAATCCCGGTTAGTCTGAAGTTTCGAATACAGTTGGTGGGATGTGCAAATTGACTTTTCTTTTTTTTTCAGTTAAGCTTACATATTGTTTCCTTCCCATTGTAGTCAATATAAATGTCCTTTTTCCCCATAATTTCTGAAAAAATGCAATGCACACGAAAACTGGAGGCTATAAAAATTTTTCTCATTCCACTTCGAGTAGGCTTAGGATCAATAAGTTTGTTGTCAGCCACTATTCGCCTTAAATATCGGCGAATAGCTATTTTTAATGTCTTAGAACCAAAACTGAGATGTATGATGGAGTTTTCTTAGATTAGGTCATAATCTTGCTTACTGTTCTTTCTCTTAGAAAAGAAGGTTCCTGCATAAGATGTTATTTTTTGGGATGCTCAAGGCCAGGACCTAGGTTTACCCTGATGAGGTGCATTTAAGACATGAGATACTCTCTTCATCTTCCATCTTTCTTCACCAGTGAGAAGAGGAAGGCTGCTGTTTTGACCCTCTCTTTGATGTATGGACTTTTCAAAATGAATTTTAATGTCCAAGTGAAGCTTGAAAATCTAAATCAAGCTCGTCAGAGAATAAAGTGAAGATCGGGTAATCATATTAATATCCATTTGTTTCCACGTGTCAGGTTTTCCCTTAGGCTTTTCTACATGTGCCAATGTGGTTTCTACATCTGCAGCATTGCTGCCCTACTTACATGGGAGACTCGAAGGAAGGATTTTGCTGTCATGATGTCCCATCATGTAATAACTGTCATCTTGATTGGTTATTCCTTCTTGACGAGGTAGGGTCTCACTGTCTAAGTAATTCCTTGTTCTTGTTATGTCCAGAACGAAAACCCCATTTTACTAGTACAGGTGAGATGGTGCTCGTCATCAATTGTGAAGTAATCCCTCGGTCTCCTAGCTTTAGCCTTCCAAATGGAATAAAAGGGAAGCTAGCTATCATTGGAGTGGAGCCTCCCTTGTTTCGTAATGTGTTCTCTCCTTGAGCACGTCCATTCTGTAATGCATTTCTAGTAGGTGATGACGCCTTTTGAATGGAAAGGAAACTATTGTACTATCTCTCTCATCCTATAAGAAAGGTCAATCTGCATCAATTATGATAAATTGCTATTTGTATTTGTTGGATTCTTCTATGGATGAGCTGGACCATATTATCAAACAAGTTTTCCTTAGAATGACAATTTATTGAGAAATTAGAGAAGGATGTGGAGAGACTAGAGTGGCTGCATTATTTTTAGATCGTGGGACCTTTCCTCGTTATAGAAATCTAAGGATGTTCAAGAAATCTTTGGTCTTAGCTTAAGCACCGTGTGGTTTATGTTACCATATTAAACTAAGTCATCGCCAGGACGTAGACAAATTATAGTGCCCACTATTTGGTAATTTTCCCACTGAGTTTCTCGAATGCTTTTACTTTACTGAAAACTGATTAAGGAAGTCAGAGCTGTCCGAGGAGCTGCTTTCCCTGTGGTTGACTCTAAGGCTACACAAATATCGATATGTACCTCAGACATAACAGCATCGTTTTATTCAAATTCCAGCATGTTGTTTATTAGTGCTTGACTGGATACAGACAAGCTGTCAAAATTGCTGTGTACTTTTTGTTTCAAAAGATGATTGCTACTGAGGACATGCCTTTTCTTTATCTTCTCTCTTTTCGAGTTAAATGTTTTCATATGGACAAAGTAGCTTTGTGGTTTGGGGAGTTGACATTTCAAGTTCTGGTAAGTACGGACAATCAATGAATCGAAAGAGGGACACCATTGGGGATTCTCTTCACCCTGTATGGTGGACCTCTGCCAGAGTCTGGACTAGCTATCAGAAAGGACTACCTGGTGGAATTGAAGCATAGAGCTTTACATGACACACAAGAAATTGTGTGAACGCTGGTCTTAGAGATGTTTTCTAGTCATATAGTCTTTTAGGTTTGCAGTTGGTAGACGTTTCGCTTCGTATTTGAAGAAGAAAGCTAACAAAAGCTGTTCAATGGTGAAGCAGGTTTTTCGGATAGGCTCTATTATTCTTGCCCTCCATGATGCCAGTGACGTGCTGATGGAAGCTGCAAAAGTCTTTTAAGTATTCTGAGAAGGAGTTCAGAGCAAGCCTGTGCTTTGCATTATTTGCCATCTCGTGGTTCGTGTTGAGGCTTATATTCTTCCCTTTTTGGGTCATCAAAGCATCAAGGTTGCATTTGCTGGTGTCTGATTTTTCTTTTAGCTCATCTACAATGGGTACTGATACCTTGTGCTTTTTTGCTTTTCGACGAGCAGCTATCACGGAGGTGAAATTGTGCCGCTATCAGAATTCTATGGCTGTTCCTTATACTACATCTTCAACACGATGCTTCTGACTCTGCTTGTGTTCCATATTTACTGGTGGGTTCTTATATACTCGATGATCATGAAGCAGCTGAAAAACAGAGGCAAAATGGGAGAAGATATAAGATCTGGTAAGCGTTTTAAAGTCCTAGTTTTAGTCTTGACATTGTTTCATGCTGTTGGTGATGTCATACATTCAACGATCATCTGTTATGCTTGAACACCTACCGAAACTTCGGTTAATCACAAAATTGATTGAATCGAATTGACCAATGTCGGCATATATATTGCTGTGTTGCTTCTCTAATCTCCTTCCATACTTCCATTAGATAATGCTGCTGGTTTATTTGAGGCATATTGGTAATTTAGGAAGAGCTAATGAAGTGAAATGGTAACTCAATCGGTCACTTTTTGATTATGAATTGTCACATCTTTCGATTAGCTCGACTGCTCGTCCAAACTTCGCCGCAACACTTGTACTTGTTTTCTCGATCAATCTTTTTAATTCTTGTCGAATTGTCTGACTTTTCCCCGATTGAAATACAGATTCGGAGGATGATGACTAGATGGAAGTTTTGGCTCATCCAAATTTGTTCCTGATGAGGAAGCTAGTTATGGGTAGAGCCGTCAATATGGGTCAAAGACCCATATTTGACCCATATTTCTTATAAAATGGGTATTATATGGGTCATTAACATTTAAAGGACTCACTAAAAATGGGTCCAAAAGGTTGAGATGAAATTAAATGGGTCAAACTGGGCCAGCATGAAACCCATTTTCGACCCATATTGGACCCATTTTCGACCCATAACTCTCACAAATTACAAATGGACCTAGGGTCTTTCCGTTTGTTTCACGGAAAATGTGATATTTTCGGAAATCATTTTTCAGGAAGTCATTTTTCAAGAAAATGATAATATTTTCCGATATTTGATTAATACTTAAAAATAAACTGGAAAACAATTTTTGTCGTTTGTTATGGAATTGATTTTCGGGGATCAACGGTGGCAGCGGCCGACGATTGGCCGCGGCAGCAACAGGTGGTCGGCCGCGGCGGCGACGGTGGCCGCGAAGACCGGCGGCCGGCCGTGGCGACCGGCGGCCGACCGCGGAGACCGGCCGAGGCGACCGGCGGCCGGCCGCGGAGACTAGCCGATGCGATCGGCCGCGGCGACCGATGGCCAGCTGGGGAGACCGGCCGAGGTGACCGGCCTCGGCGACCTCCGGCCGGCCGCGGAGACCGGCCTCGGCGACCTCCGGCCGGCCGCGGAGGCCGGAGACCGGCCGCGGACACTGGCCGAGGCGACCGGCCTCGGCGACCTGCGGCCGGCCTCGGAGACCGGCTGCGACGACCGACGGCCGGCCGAAGAGACCGGCCGCGGCGACCGACGGCGGCCGAGGTGACCGGACGAGGCGACCTACGGCCGGCCGCGGTGACCGGTCGCGGCGACCGAAGGCCGCCTCGGTGACCGGCCGCGGGCGACCGACGGCTGGCCGAGGAGACCGGCCTCGGCGACCGATGGCCCCTCAGCGACCGCCGGTCGGCCTCGGCGACCGCCCGCCCGGCCGCGGAGACCGGCCTCGGCGACCTCCGGCCGGCCTCGGCGTCCGGAGACCGGCCGCGGACACTGGCCGAGGCGACCGGCCGCGGCGACCTGCGGCCGGCCTCGGAGACCGGCCCGCGGCGACCGACGGCCGGCCGAGGAGACCGGCCGCGGCGACCTACGGCCGGCCTCGGCGACCGGTTGCGGCGCGACCGGACGGCCGAGGAGACCGGCCGCGGCGACCTACGGCCGGCCTCGGAGACCGGTCCGCGGCGACCGACGGCCGGTCGCGGCGACCGCGGACCCTCGTACGACCCGGCCTCGGAGACCGTCGCGGCGACCGACGGCCGGCCTCGGCGACCGGCCGAGGCGACCGAAGGCCGGCCGCGGAGACCGGCCGCGGCGACCGGTCTCGGCGACCGGTGCTCGGCGGTTGACCAACGACCACGTCCGGCGGCAGCAACCATCAGTGCGACCTATCGCCATCGACCGCCGCCGCTCGCCGTGGCTGGAGAAAAATGAAAGAAAAAATAAAAGCAAAATAAAATAGGTTAAATGAGTTATATAATTTTTTTTAGAATATTAATGTGATTTGGCAATATGGGTCAAAATGGGTCGGTCGGGTATAGGTTGGTTGCGGATTGGGGTCGGGTATGGGTCATTGAATATGGGTCAAAATGGGTTAGACGGGTCAATATGGGTCGGACCATATTCGACCCGACCCAAACCCGACCCGACCCACCCATTTGACACTCTAGTTATGGGAGCGTCGCATCTTTGCCCCTCGTGTTGGTCGCGAGAGTTGAAAATCCTATGGTCCGTGAAATTTTTATTCGACCCCTTTGGGACAGTTTGGAGAGGTAGGGTAATGAAGGAAATCTTTCCCATTTTTTCTCCCCTCTTCGGTTTGTAAACCATAGG
Organism: Psidium friedrichsthalianum; assembly: GCA_019149425.1. Lineage (NCBI taxonomy): Eukaryota > Viridiplantae > Streptophyta > Magnoliopsida > Myrtales > Myrtaceae > Psidium > Psidium friedrichsthalianum. Next base: position 4,485 of record JAGVVM010015201.1, on the reverse strand, counting down.
CTATTCTCCTGTAATCTCTCCTTCCGCTCGAGTGATAGACAGCTTGGATTAATTGAGAATGTCCCGAAGTGGACAAGAAGAAAAACGCGGCGTCCTTTGGAGAGTTGTTTCCCCTCATCTCTCCCACTTCATGATTTTCTTTTCTTTTCCTTTTTTCAGTGCGTAACCACGGTTTTGTTATCAGTTCGGTGAACTGAGGGCGAAGAAGAAAAGGCATTGAAAGACATTTGAAAGGGCCAGTCATGCTCCGCCGCGCCTGCATCGAAGCATCGGAAAAATATCTGGCTCTGTGTACTTGGCAAGTGATGCTTCCAGGACTCGGCACGTTTTTTCCGTGGGGGACCCCTCGGAACTTTTTTTTGAAGGAGACCCCACGGGCTACGTGACGTTTTCCCGATTTTAGGTGGGGGACATCGCAGCAGGCACCCCTTCTTAAGGAACGAGGAAGGGGTCCACCCTAGGATGTCCGCATCTTTTCCGATGCGCGGCTCTGCGCGTTCGGCATCCCGACTTTTCACCGGTATTGCCGTTCCAAGTCACCGGTCGATTCGTTGGAACTGTACCCCTCCATCGGAATGCGCTCTGGAAGTGAGTCGGTTTGTATGGACCTGCCAACATACAACTGGCGCTGCCTTGTCAGGCATCAGACCGTCTAAAGATTTGGTCAAAACCTTGTCGTTTGTCGTGGATGGTTCGTGTGGGAACCGAGTTTGATCGCGAGTCAGAACTCATTTTCACCGACTCGGTCTGGGCCCGCGTTGCGTCCTTAATTCATTCCTTAACCTTAATGAGGGGGCCCGTCCAATCTGTCTTTAATTTGAGGGTTAAAGGTTTAGATTTTCAAATAGATCAGTATGCTCATTTATCCGTTGCCGATGGACGACGTGGAATATCATGAATATAAGTAAAAAAAAAAAAAACGAAACAAACGTTCAAGAAAATTTACTTATCTTACACTTATTTTCGTATAGCACCAAACATTTTAATTGTCAAAAATATTTGAAGAACGTCACTAGGATTGGTGTTTTGAAAGAAAATCTTCTCACAAATTAATTAGGATCATTAATTGAGTTAACAATCTCGTGGAGGAGAATTTTGAATGACAGCTTGAACCGGGAGCCATTTTTTTAGAGAAGAATTCTTCGAGTGGATCTTATCTCAAATAAGTCTCTGTTTATCTCGTGAAAGATGAATGATTTAGCAAATATTTTCATAAGACTAATCGCTTGTATCGCTTTAAATAGTTAGTCAATGAAAAATATTGTCAAAATTGACAATAGTTTATGCCCAAATATTTTTGTGAACGATGAAAATATTTTTCGTGCATTCAATTTTATAAGAGATACAAGCCAACTTTAAGAAAATATTTTGTAAATCATTTTATTTTCGTGAAGCAAACATAGACTAAAGAAGCATTTGTTTCACAAAAAAAATCCAAGACTGAAAAATGTTTTCCAAATTTTTAATTTTTCGTGAAACAAACACGCTCTAAGTGTCTAAATTTGATCAAGTTAATCTCAAATAAGGACCCGAACTCACTGGCCAGCTTTTTGGCGACTCGAGTAAGGACATTTTTCTCAAAATTTTGCAAATGGATAAAAAAAAAGAAAAGAGGAGGGGGGAGAGGGGGTGTTGGATATCTTAAAAACCCACAATCAGATTCTGTGTTCGTGGATTCCTCGATTCTCCATGTATGATACTCACCACATGCAGACTCAAATGGCTTAGGAAGTAAAGAAACCATTTCACTCCAACATTAGTTCGCAGCCTGTGAAGGCCCCTACCAAGAACACCATCACATCACATGTGCCTTCTCCACGAAGTAAAAATGCATCCCCCGCTGTTGGATAATTTGTAGATTGCAAGTTCGAAAGGGTATACCCGATGGATGTTCGGCTTCGTGTCTCTTCGTTCGACCGTACGAATGAACACGACTCTTTGTCCAACCGTACGAATGGACACGACTCTTCGGGCCGACCGTACGGATGGACACGACTCTTCGTCCGACCGTACGAATGGAGACAACTCTTCGTACTCGTGCCATTGAGTCATTATAAATCAATGGCTTCGTGCCTAGTTCTAATCATCGGAATTTATACATTCAAGTTCAAGAAAATTCAAAGAGTGAGAGTAAAGGAGTTTCTCCGGGTTTTGCTTCTCGAGAGAAACATTAGTCTCGTTGTATCCCGAGAGTTCTTTGCCATTAACCCAAAGCAACTTAGTGTGGGGGCGAATAAACTCTTTGGAAAGCGTTGAATCCGTGCCTCGAGACTTCCCCCAAGTTTGTGTTGTTCGTGAATCGTGTTCGTGGTTCCCAATCTAGGTTCGTCTCCGAAGTCTTATTCCATACCATCCATAACAATCAAAGAGTTTATTCGTTCGAGATGGCTTCGGAGGCTACAAGTGCCTACAAGGTTATGAATCAAGACTTTGTGAAACTCGACCGCTTCGACGGTACGAACTTCAACCGATGGAAGGACAAAATGCTTTTCCTTCTCACCGTTCTCAAAGTGGCGTACGTTTTGGATCCCGAGACCAACATCCTGGAGGAACCGGCTGCGGATGCTACTTCCGAGAATATTGCAAAGTTTGCCGATTTGAAGAAGAAGAGGGAGGATGATGAGTTCACGTGTCGAGGCCACATCCTCAACACGCTCTCCGATCGATTGTACGATCTCTACATGTCGATCAAGTCCCCGGTCGAAATTTGGAAAGCTTTGGAGGAGAAATACAACACCGAGCGGCAAGGTACCGACAAATTTCTCATGCTAAAGTATTTCGAATTCAAGTTCCTTGACACCCAACCCATCATGAATCAAGTTCATGAGTTACAAGTTCTTGTGCAAAGACTTCGTGATCTTAAGGTCATGATTCCCGATTCGCTTCAAGTGGGTGCGATTATCTCGAAGTTGCCCTCTACTTGGAATGATTACCGAAAAAAACTTTTGCATATGGCCGAAGATTTTTCTGTGGAAAGGATTCTAAGGCATATTCGTATTGAGGAAGAGTCTCGTAAACGGGATGCCGTGAGTCTCCCTCAACATTCTAGTGTGAACTATGTGGAATCTAAGACCACTCGGAAGGGCAAGAGAAAGGCTTCGTCCCAAACCGAGGAAAAGCAAGACAATAAGAAAATGAAGCGTACATGCTTCCATTGTCACAAGAAAGGACATTACATCAAGGATTGCCGAGTTTTCAAGAGGGAAAATCAATCAAAGAAAACACCACTCCGAAGGCCAATGTGGTCGAGGAGAAGGACTTAGTGGCCATGGTGATAGATTCAATGAAGTCCATGGAGATCGGAATGGTGACTGAGCTTAACATGGCGACTACCGAGAAATCATGTGAATGGTGGCTAGACTCCGGTGCCACCATTCATGTATGCAATGATCGGCTTCAATTCAAAGGCTACGAAAAGGTTGAAAACCGTGAAGTGCTCATGGGCAACAACCAAGCGGTCAAAGTGCATGGTCAAGGATCGGTAGAAATCAACTTCACTTCAGGAAAGAAATTAACTTTGTTGAATGTGCTTCATGTCCCGGACGTGAGGAAGAATCTTGTGTCGGCAAGTCTTTTATGTAAGAAAGGATTCAAGGTGATCCTAGAGTCCGACAAGTTAGTCTTGCTCAAGGGAGACTTGTATGTTGGAAAGGGATATTGTACCGAAGGAATGTTCAAATTGAGTGTTGATATGAATAAAGTGATTTCTAGTGCTTATATCGTTGATTCTTATTTCTTATGGCATGCTCGTTTAGCACATTTAAATGTTAAATCTCTTCGATATATGCATAGAAATAACTATATTAATCTTAGTGATAATGAACTTAAAGAAAGTGTGAAATATGTGTTCAATCGAAAATCACTAAGAAACCATTTCAAAAATGAAAGAAGTACACAGCTTTTAGAGTTAATCCATTCGGACATTTGTGAATTAAATGGTGTTGTTACTAGAGGCGGAAAATGTTACTTTATCACTTTTATAGATGATTTCTCTAGGTTTACTTATGTGTATCTTATGAGAAACAAGGATGAAGCATTTGACATGTTTAAACGCTTTAAAAGCGGAAGTAGAAAATTTGCATGAAAGGAAAATTAAAATGCTTCGTAGTGATAGAGGAGGAGAGTATTTCTCTACCAAGTTTGATGCTTTTTGTGAGGATAATGGTATTGTGCATCAAAGAACCGCACCGTATACTCCGCAACAAAATGGGTTAGCGGAAAGGAAAAATCGTACCTTAGTGGATATGGTAAATTCCATGTTATTAAATGCAAAACTCCCACATAACCTTTGGGGTGAAGCATTGTTGACGGCATGTCATATACATAATCGGATTCCGTCTCGACATTTCAAGGTCGCTCCATATGAGTTGTGGAAAGGACGTAAACCGACTTTGGAATATCTTAAAGTGTGGGGGTGCTTGGCCTATTATAGAATTTCCGATCAAAGAAGGACGAAACTAGGTCCAAGAGCATTCAAAGGGGTAA